>JAZBGZ010000895.1:8990-23407 GCA_037414795.1 Stenodera caucasica | reverse complement strand
TCAGATTAGATTTTTAATTAATTGGATTTCATTATAACGGTCGGTGTTGGATTCAAGTCAGGCAATTTAATCTGGAATCTATTCGGGTGAAGTAGGTTGTGAACTACCGTGCTCTATTTTCGCGGTTTATGGTAACATCGTGCGGTACGTCTCAAGGGTAATTAAAGTGCACACATCCACCCTAGTCGAGTCCATAATCATAATTTATGTTGGAATTTTTGTTGGATAAATCATCGAAAATTGATTTACTTCTAACAATGTTAACACTTTGGAATTTAGAAGTGAATGTTGAGAGTTTTTCATCAGGCCGCAAAGTGGCTGCATCGTTATCAATCTTCCCCAACCCCAAACTAGGTGTGTGCAACAGAAAGAGATAGTGTGAATATAAGCGAGAGTTGATTTCAAGGGGGTGCGATAGTCGTCAGCACAAGTTAGACCCGTATCCGTCTCCGGTTCTTCGCGCCATTACATTACACGAATAGCGCCAATAAATCCCCAACTAGAAGCGCCGGCCGGTCTGATAAACATGTAAATACGGTGTCGACGATGTTGAATCAACCCGATCCCAACCTAGTTCTCTATTCGCGACACTTCATATTTATCGAATCGCCATAACTCATTAAAGCAAAACGAATCGAATAGAGAGGAAATTCGATTTGTGACATTATCAGATGATACGGGATTTTCACCGACTAGTGAAATACGAGTTTATCTTCAAAATTGACTAAAATCGACTAGACTAGTCAAAGGTCAATAGAGAGGGAATCAATGCTGGCTCAGATGATGATAATCATCTGATCATCAACTCTCACATATTTACACAACAACAGTTATGAGCCTATCGTGGATAACAGCGGTAAATAAATGATTTGGCGTGTTGAATCTCTCTCTCTCACTCTCTCGATATCGGTTTTATCGTTACAAGAGGAAATTCAAACCGATACTCTGTTTACGATGTCGCCCCAAATCTTCGCCACTAAACTAAAGAGAAACTGGAATGAGAAACGTGCTTATTACAAATCGAGAATCTCACGATTATTTACGATTATCTAATAATTAAATTTTGTTGAAATAAGTAGATTTATGTTGTCGAATTTTGGATTCGTAATACTGATTGTTTGTTTCTTATTTCAGAAGCAATGGTGCAGTCTAATCGTCTTGGGCGCTTCACTGATTCTTCTATTGATAACACGTCTACAATCCAATGTTCCCCAATTCTCTACAGCCGATAATCCAACAGCCAAAGATCCAAGACTATTGACACGTCTATTAACATTTACGTATTTACCGATATTCAATTTTCTGCTATTATTGTATCCGAATCAATTGAGCTTCGATTGGAGCATGGATGCTATACCGAGAATAACGAATTTGAATGATATCCGTAATGTTGTCTCATTACTATTTTATTCTGTTATTGTTGTATTGATCAAGCGCAATATCAGAATAATTTTGATGATGAAGCGGCGGGAAAAGACGCGACGTGAACCGACATCATCATCATTATCGACGACATCGTGCCATTGTTCTGTGTGCCATTTAGGACTATCAGAAATTCATTCGCAATTTTGTCGTTACACAAACAATAATAATATGATTAGTCCCCATTCAACGTGCTTATGCCAATCATCACGTTCATCGTCATTATCATCATCATCATCATCATCTCTACAACGCAATAGTGCTAATAACAACAACAACAACAACAACAAAAAACCAACAAACCCTTCCACAACAACATGCAGTGCTATCTTATTATCATTAGCTTTTCTAACATTTCCGTTTCTACCAGCTACCAATTTATTGTTCTATGTGGGTTTTGTGGTAGCTGAACGTGTTCTTTATCTACCTAGTGCCGGATTGTGCTTATTAATGGGACTTGGTGGAACAATTTTCTATCGTAAAAATCGACATCTATTTATAATTGGATTCGTTGTTGTATTAATTATGTTTAGTGCTAAAACTGTGCTGAGAAATAAAGACTGGTATAATGAAGAAGCCTTATATAGATCGGCCATCAACATTAATCCGCCAAAAGGTGAGCTTCAGTCGATAAAAGGTCCCGATTTTCGCCCCAAATTACCGGACGCGCCACACTACACATGTGTGATTTTCGCAAATTGAACTCCCCACAGTATAACCAACCCAAATTGCGGTAATATTAGGAGTGTCAAAATCGCAAAAAATTGTGTACTTATGATAGATGTAAAAATGGTGGAGGCGCCGGGCGATCCGCGCTTATAATGATGAAAATTTTATTATTCTCGAATTATTGTTGATTTTTTTTCTATTTTCGTGTGTAGAGTAAGGTTTCTGCCCGTTCGTTTTTATAGCGCCTATTAGTCAATGTTTCGAGATGAAATATGGCACGATTCCAGACATAGTTTGATTCAGAGATTAGACTGGAAAAGAGAGGATTCATGTCTATGATCGTAATTCCCTTTTATAAATCAAATCGACTCGAATCGGAGCGTGGTGATTTTCTAACAGTAATATTTCTATTAGACTATAATTTCTTGTCACAATACAAGAATAATGAATTATGATAATTAATTGTATGTTTGAAATATAAAAGGGCGATTCGTATCAGGAGGTAATCCAATTATTCATCTCTGATATGGTTGGAGTCTATCTTTTTCGCATTTTAATATTGCGTGCAGTATTAATCTATTCGCTACTTGAGAAATGTCAGAGTTTATTTGACTTTCCACAAACATGACTTGTTGGATGTATCACGGAATCATTTCAACTGTACTACAACTATCCGTCTCACTCTTTGATAGATAATATTAATAGAAAATAGGTTTATCTTGTCCTTATATACGAGTTTGATTCAATTAAACCTAATTCCGTGAATCCAAAGGGAATGTCGTCTATCTCTATCTATCTCACTAATAAAACAATTAATTTATGTTACAGCCTATGGTAATTTGGGTAGTATTCTGAGTAGTCAGGGGCGAACAGCGGAGGCGGAATGGGCATTTAGGAAGGCACTCCAATCAAGACCCAACATGGCCGATGTCCACTACAATCTGTGAGTAGACGACCCTCTTCTTTTTTCCATTCAACCCCCCCGTTAACAAAAGTCTCTATTCTACCACAACAAAACTAATTACCTTCTAATTACGGTTGCGTTTGCGTTTTTTCCTGCCTGCCTGCCTCAAATGGTTCCACTAATGAAGACAATTAAAGCCGGATTAAATGGTTTTTCATGGATGCGGTTGTGTTATTGCCTTATAATTTTTCACTCGAAAAATTCCGTTCTTCGTGCACTTCTTTCCACAACGACCGGCTAAATCGAAGGGATGAACATTGCGAGATGAGGTCGCATTGTGCGGACATAGAGTGGCTATAGATTATTCCGGAAGAATACGCCGAGACCCCCTCTGTCCTAATTGCAATTGTTTATATTCAATTTGGCTTTGTGTCCCGAATCAACATCAATGCAAGTTGGCATTTCTCTCCAATCGACGCCATTTTCATCGTTGTTGTTGTTGTTGTTGTTGTTATTGTCTAATTGGAATTACCATAGAACAGGTTCTCACACCTTCGTGCTCACTGTGACGGATCTTTTCCGGCACAATTCTAATTAAAGTCCATGAATCAAAGTTGACGGGTTTTGGGCAACAATGTCGAAAAATAACTGCTAGTTGCTCTTAAATTGTTTTTCAGAGGTTTTATTTGTTGCGGTGTGCGCAAAACTTTCATAATTTCCTTCATTTACACCACTCGTTATAAATAAGTTTGTGCGCGCGTCATTCCAACAACTTTACAAGAATGGGAACTTATAATTAAAAAACAACCAAGCCAAAACAACAACAACAACAAAAAATACTCGAACATGTCACGACCGCATTTGTGTTGTGGGCGACAATTTGTCAAGTAGGAGTATGGGGTAGGTGGGCCCCTAAAGTTTTTGGGCTGTCTCTGATTTATAATTCTGTTTTGAATTAAAGTTTCTTAAGCGAGTTGAAGGGAAACGTTGTAAAAGTTGAAAGACGCGCAAAGGTGTACACATTGAGCCGGCTGAATATTATAAGTCATTCTTCACTTTACTTTATGCTCAATTACCTTCCGAACTTTTCAAAAACCATTTTAACGAGCTCCACTCTAGTCGATTTCTTGTTTTCTAAGTGTTGATGTCGTTGTAGGTGGTTTATTTAGCGGAACGGCGACTGTAAGGGTCACTCCTCGTTGTTGTTGTTGTTGCATTATTTCCTTTATGTTGTTGTTGTTGTTGTTGTTGATGATGGTGGTGGTGGTTGTGTTTTCGGATGATGTACAATATTTTGGTCGCGAGTTGCGCCGTGCCACGTGTATTGATCGGTGAAGAGTGTGTGTGTGTGAGAGAGAGAGAGAGAGAGAGAGATGTTGGGTAGACGACGCGCTTCAGGATGAAATGACCCGGATTGGTTGATATCAACTGAAATTCACAGCAGTTCGCGGCTCGTAAACGGAAAAATTGTCGGTTATTTTCTAGATTGTATGCTGTTTAAACGTCAATAACTCGGTTTATGTTCCGATATTTGTTGAAGGACGATCGCATTAGGCTGGCTTGTATTCCAAGGATTTTATGTCCAACAACTACTATAAACGTTGTACTAGTTGAGTAGAGGATTGTGTAGAAGTTTGTTGTTTGTTTACCGGTTGGTTAGTCGGTGGAGAAGAGGCTGATGTAGTTGCTTGCAGTAAAGACAAAGACTCAGATTCAACAAACAGAACAACAAACACTAAACAGTGATCAGAACTAGAACTCTATCCAAGTTGAGAAGTTTCCATCTTCTAGTAATTAGCGACTGGGATCGGGGTAGTGATAATGCCGAAAGAGATGGGAAACTGATGATCCAGCGAGGATTAGAACAGTCTGCTCCAGGCGGGATTATACAATATATTAGAACGACATTATGAATTGAATATAATAGGGAACCCAAAGTCCTGTTATCTGAACTTACTATATTCTAATATTTATTAGACTGAATTTGCGCTAGTACAAGCGGAAAATTTGTCCGAACCACCGCCTACAGCACACGTACATATTACATTTAGCCGAGATGCTAAAGGCACCAACTTTCAAGAACAAAGCCCTTTGTTATGATGGAAGGCATTTTAGGTGAATAGCTGAATGTTAAGAAGTGTTTGGAAGAACAACGGCCACACTCTTACCTGTTCAGTTTACAACAAAAGTTGAAAATCGACCGCCTACTGTTTGATGGTGCGATTATTCACCTTATACCGCCATTGTTCTATAACAGTTGATGAAAATTCTAGATGAAGATCACCGTTATCTTGAAGGCCTTACAAATCACTAGAACATCGAAAAGTCAATAACGTTCAACTATTATAGCCGTTCGGCGCGCCTCTAGTAATGATTTACTTTAGCTCTGCTATTGCCAGACATCCAGTATCTCCTATTGATTATAAATGAGCTTCTCTGGCATCTCTTGAGAGCGGTAAATTCATACGTTCTCACCCACAAAACGGATGCCCCAGATATATAGTATAAATATATTGAATAGGACGAAGTGAGAAAAGATGATGCCGATACTGATGTCAATAGTTCTATTCGACATTGATATTGATTTATATCGGCCGTATTTCAACGATTTTCCAATAATATTTACAATTGAATTACAAACTATTCCAAATTCGACACCGAAAAACAATCATAACGCAAAGCAATTCCATCGAATCGATCATTCGAAACCGATCCCAGCAACAAATAGGCCGAACTTTCTATTAAATGAATCCGATACGATCGCCTAACGTCTTTGAATCTCGTCACAGAGACACGACGATAGTCGCCAGAAACATCAACAAAATGCATTGACGCAAATAGTTTGCCACAGTCAAAGCGGCCAGATATCGATCTCGAGCTCAATTCAATGCATGATCTTCCTCCCGATTCCATTATCGGGAAATCATCCATAACAGATCGCATATAATTCGACAAATATCGTAGCTGTGATTTGGGCCTTTCGAATTCAATTGCGCTTGTATAGATTGTTGTGGGTGCGAGTTGTAATGGGTCAGAACAAGCCCAGGATTGCTGACCCGTTATCACTAGAGCCGGGCTTAGCAGGATTTAGAATTGGTTGTTGTAGTCAAGGGCCAAGTTGAGGTCGCAAAGCGAATTTTCACTACGGCTCTAATCTCGCATCCAGCTCAATTCACCAGTTTACAGCTAACTATCGAATAGATCCTAGCTTCGATATATTGGAAATGAGCAACATTTTCGGGATTTATTAAAACATTTTTTCGTCGATAAGAAAAGTGATGGTGGTGTTTATTTCCATTTGGATTCGATTCATATGCACGCCTTCGAATTTTATGGCTGAGAGTTTGGTGTCGACGCTGGAAATGTTGCCATCCGTATTCGATCGAGCACACATACACACACATACACATACACACGACAAATGCCATCTGTCCTTTATTTATTACCCGGGAAAAGCGCCGGTTTTGATCAACCGTAAATCAGGACTATTCGAAATGTTAAACTCACACCCTTCGAGCAAATTGAGCCAAAAATGTGGACCAAGATCCGTACAACTTAATCATTTTCTCGGATGATTCCATTGAAAAATATCAGAAATCGACTTGTTGCTGAAAATAGACCAGAATTTGGATGGTGGAGGCCGGAATTACAGCACCAGTGATTGTTTCAGTTGTAGTGCTAGAAATAGTGGTGGTGTTATTGGAACGAATTCGCCAACTTTGCCGAAGTTGGGATAGAAATTTTGCCCAAATTAAACCTAATGTGACGGAATAATTGGTAAAAGTTTCCGAAAGAAAGACATAGAAATGGATAAATGCGAAAGACAGAATCGGATTTCGCATACAAAAACGATCGATTCTTTTCGAATTGTTCAAAGTTTAATTACTGTCATGTAGGTACGTGAACCTTTATGATTCGGACCATTAACCATTCCGCATCTATCCTCCCACAACATGGATGTCATTTACCATTTAATACATTATACGAGTCTAGTGATGTTCTAAATAGAGCAATCGGATTACTTAATGGGCCCGACTAGCCGTAGAGTTTTTGTCGGAGGGAAAATTCAAAGCGAATGGAAAATCTATTTCTGTATTGAGATAAATAGAAAATCGTCGAGGTAAACACGTTTTAATCTCCATATATGGCGGATGGAGAGCCGAATTTTGGCGAAATCAATTTTTACCGAGTCTTCAAGGGGCTCATAAATGGGTAAAAAGGATTGGGTGCGATCTCGAGTTTTGGAACGATTCGTCGATTTATTGCGCCAATAAACTAACCGAAAAATAAAGTCTCAACATCAATAATTTAATCAATTCAACAAATATTACCTTATAAATAATTTTCATACAAAATGATAACATGCTATCGATAACTCATTTTAGAACTATCGATTTCTAAGTTCAAAACAATTATAATTGAATTCGTTGATCAAACTCTATATTGATGTTACGTTGTTGGTGTTGGCATGTCAAAAGGGCGTCAATTATATATTAACGAAGTTAACATAATAAATATACACGTCACTAGTAATTATCGGATATTCAGATATTCATCTTTGGAAATGTCAACGACACGTTGCAATAAATATTATTGATAAATAAGAGGGTTGTATGTGGGGCATTTTTTCGGGGTCTATCCGTATAGAAGCCCATCAAGATCGGTCAAATTTAATGGATTGGCGTTTTATATACACGTAGACTAAGTGCAATTCGATGACTGATTGATTGAGAGTGATTTCATGTTGTTGGAAGAATTATTATAAGCGGCACGCGAATATTCCCTATAACTTTTATCCCGACAATTCAACTTCACACAAGAGTACTTTAGATAATTGAAATGGAGAAAAAAAAAAAAACAACGCCAACACCAATTAATTATCGCCCCCCCGAAATTACGTCATTAATTAATTTTAATTAAACGGCGACTATTAGTGTATTAGAGCCATAGTTGAAGTTGGTGTGATAAAATTCGAATTGTTAAATTGCGCAGAATATAGTTGTAGAGTGTTAGTGGTTTACGTGTGTCCACTGTTGCGGTACAAATACGATTCTAAAAATCAACAGTTTCCATCGCTTTGATCCGATTCAAATTAATTATATTTGTATAATTTATTCGATGTTGATTTTATCAAATCGAGTCGAAGAATCTTTTTTGTGAACTTTTTTTTTTTATTAAAGTTTAAGTAAATATGGCTGGAACTCTCCATAATGACTTGTTTTAGAATGCTGTCTTTTCGCAATGAAGCGAATCGTTTCAATTCACTTTTTCGAACAAACACTAGCCTAAATTGAGATGGGAGATTGTTTGTAATGAATTTTCTATGACTTGAGAACATTGATCCGTTCGTCGCGAATCAACCCTCCAAAACGAGCGATACGCCCATCCCTCTATTCTTTATTTCTCTATATCGCTCTAAAATCACCAAATTCGGGGTTTTTCTATCTAATACCAAAATAATGATCAGTTTTGATGAGACATCTTCGATAGCCTGTTGTATCACCAATTAGATTGAGCTTTATTGTTGGAGAAAGATCGAAGAATCTCGTCTAGATTCGAGCTATCGATTATTGTCATCTTTTGTGTTGAACGTCAAGCCTCGCTTATGTATCTCCAAACTCGAACCGACTATAAATGAAGCTGTAGTATAATCAAATTTTTAATTGAATTCCAACATGTTTCGCTCGTCACGTGACTTAATAAGTCTGATAAACTATAATAAGCCTTTGTCATGAGATATGTGCATTCTTCTCTAGCTTGTACAAGATTATTGTTCTATCTTTCTTGGATTTTGGACTTATTGTCAACATTCCTAACACTATTAGACTAATTAATTACGTAAGATATTCATGGAGAATTCGGCTTTCGAATAAGTTGCATCATAATTATAATTAGTTTGTTCTAATTAATTCTCTTGTGTAATTAATTTTTGCAAATAATCCATTAAAATTACCAATTAATTATAGAGTGGGGGCAAACGTGAATGGTTCAATATTGATCAAGTGAGCAAACACGTACGTATTTCTTCCATGACACACAGTAATTGCCTCCGATACGATCTTCAAATCGATCGGAGGCTTTATAGAGTTATTAATTGCTGAGATATTTACCAAACAAAGTAAATAGTAGAAATAGTAACCATTTATGAACAAAAAAAACACCATTAAATCCATTATCAATACCTGAACTTTACGAAATAATAACAATTTGTTATCAATGAAATTATCTTTGTTGCTTGATTTTAATAATATGATAAGATGGATCTCATTGTGGAATAAAATAATTTGAATTAATTTGTAGAGAAACAATGGGTATTTTTTGTTGATTTTGGTCGGTATATTCCTCCAACATTTGTAACAAGCAAAAATTAGAAACCACCAGTAATACAATAGCGTTATTTAATTTGTTGGAACAACCACCATTGATTCTAAACAATGGTGCATTTATAAAAAAAAATCCATTATACAGACAAAACAAAATAACATGTACATTATAATTAATTTGATCCACCCAACAAATTCATATATAATATAATGAATTGTATTTTGTTCCACAACAGACTTCCCGAAGGGGACAAGTTAATTATTGGGAAACGAAATAGTACTGAATTAAGACATTTGACATCCTCGAGGACTACATTGAATTATTACTGTCTTAATTAATTAAATACTCAACAAACACGCGAACCTCGAATTTTGTATTTCTCATGTCGCAAACATACATACAAGAAATGCGCAGTTTACCAATAATTCACATCGAATTTATAACACATACAGTTATACAAACATACGTATATAGGAATAAAATGCAAATATAATTATGGCATTGCACGATATAAATACTGGCGACATTTAATGACTCCTCTATCAAAACTATACCATTAGAACTAGTAATTAATTTCACAACACAACAAGAATAATTGAATGATAATGGTAAAAAATATCGATTTCATGTTGGAGAATTAGTGTTGGAATTAATAGTGGGGCACTCGTTACGAACGATACCAACTGTGTGGATCAGCACTATATACTCACTTTCTGTTCGGAAAATTGGTGGAGGCGCCACCATGGAACTTTACGCCGTTTATTATACATCCAGAAAATATCCGTGTACGCTTCCCCATTCTAGATTAGTTCGGGATGATGGAGATTGTTCGTAATTCACCGACAATATTAAAACAGACCCAAATAAACAATGAACGGGAAGTTATCTTGATCATTCGAAAATAATTGAAAAATTCTACAACTATTCGATACAAAATATACGAATTCGAATATTTATAAAGTTATGTGGGGGGCGGTACAAATGGTGGATGCGCCGGGCGCATTTTCGTTGAAATTTCTGTTTTATTTCAATCAATAGAATTAAATTACGCTATAACAATGGTGTAAGTTATCGTTATCTATTCTTCGTGAAATCCTTACAGTTTGTGTGTATTTCCGTTGACAACGGTTGTGTTTCAAGTATGATAACATTCTATTTAATTTCAATTAACACCATGATATAATAGGATTTTATTGCCGTCTCTTTCTCTATATAGTAGACATTTATGTTATATATATGTATAGGGGATGCGAATACTGGCAAAGGCCGATTAAATATACAATAGCAATTAGAGGGATTCCGGTTGTGTTGTATTCTTCTCTTCTCCTATAATTCTCTTGTTGAATGAAAACCATCATTATTCTGTACTCGTTTTTCTGAAGCCGCTGTTGAATTACAGCCACGTCAGCCCTAACACGTGCTCCTCCCTATAGGGCTTCATCGAATTAACGACCCATCAATAGCGACATTATAGTCGAGGCAAAATTCAAAGATTTTCAAAGCCTCCACCGATACTATCAATTTCGATATCGATGTTAATAACAACAAAACAGTCTTTAATGATAATTCGTGCCGAATTGCCCGTTAAATAAAAGCTACCACTATTTGTCTTAACATAATAAGACAATACTGTTGGATTTAGTGCGCAACAAATCATTCTGTCAAAGTTGTTTCAATCCCACTATCTAGCTGGAAGACGAATGGGCCAAGGGGCCATCGGAGAGAAATCGTAGACAAAACATTGGAACTCTATTAAAACGACAGATTGAAGAAAATTGAACTACGCAGAATGCGAAGAAGAACAGTAAAAATTTATTTCTTTTACAAACAAAAACAACAACAACAATTTCGAAAAAACAACAACAAAACTTTCCACTCTAGATTATTGAATAATCCTGTAGAATTGTTCGATAGAAACATAACAATCACTAGGATAGATTCCGAGTCTGCCAAATAATCATTAGCCAATGCTAATAGGAAAACTTGTATCTCAACTATCTCAATTAGACTGCGAGTTTTAAGTTTTGTATTTTTGTTATATCGTCAAGTTCGAATTAATTACGACTAACAAAAAATAATCACACATTTGAGTTACGATTGTGGGACTTATTTAGGGGTTTATTGTGTGTTCGATCGATATAGAAATATTGAAGGTGTTCTGTGACAGGATAGCAACCCTTCAATCTTTCTCTATTTAGTTGTAGTTTTTTCTGTATAAAAAGGAAATGAGCGTGATGTAAACTGACAAGTCATTATGATATATTGCTGATTGTCAATCTAGGCAGTATTGTTATGTTGATGATGATGATGATGGTGTGGTAGCTATAATTTTTTACAGTAGGGGCTTTATTGCGTAGTCAGACAATCACCTAATCACAATTTCCCTATTCAGTTTTTTATTAATCACTAACGATTGTATTGTTGTTTTAGGGGGATATTGTTGCAAGCTAAACAACAGCTGGACGAGGCCATCGAGAGTTACCAAAGGGCCATACATTTTCGGCCGTCATTAGCACGTAAGTTTGAAATTTTCACGAACGATCCGATTCGTTTCAATAATGACGATGATGTTGATGGAGTTTCCTTTTCCGGAAAATTAAATGAATGTGCAAATATAATGACGCCCCTTATCGCTTCCATTATCATCACAATCAATGTATTATTTGCGATAATTTCCGTAATGAAATTTTAATGTAATAAATGCGTTAACTTTTCCTGACCTGAACAAGAGCGACTATGCTCAATTCATGAATACGTAATTTCCCGTTGCTTTTACTCTCTATCTCGTTCGCTCTGCTAGACGATACGATGAAAGTTTCTTTGTAATTAACACTTCTTATGGTAATCTTGTTGAATTAAACGAAGGTCTGAACTGGAAAATATATTCGGTATAAAATAAAACTAATCTACATTTAGTATTTCATATTTTATATTATTCTGACGGTTGTCGGTGCCAACTTTGTTCGTACAAAAGGAGTGGAAGATGAGGATGAAGGTCTTGAGGAATTAGAGTTGGGTAAACTTTCTCAAAGAATAAGCCCACTGTGGATTTTCAAAGTTGTAACGTCGCCAACATCGCCACCGTTTCTGACGTTTTCTGCACGTAATCTATTATTAATCCACCAACAATATCAATTCATCGACGATGAAATCGCTTTATCAAAGACTTTAATCCGCTATAATGACAAAATAAATGTTTTTATATCTCTTAGATCGCAAAATGTATGGGGAAATAAAGGAGCATACAAACATATTTTTTTTTTTATTCAACAAACATAAACTGAATATTGATGATGAAAATATACCCAACAAGGAAGAGAAAACGTCAAATTATCTTACAATCAGAATCCTTTCATATTTTCTTGAAGGAACAAACGTTCCTTAAGCCCTGGTCCTTTCTCATATTCATTGCTTCCTTCCACGGATAGCATCTTCATTTTATCCCCATCTCGTTCTAGCCCACACCCCCTATATACATATAGTATAGCAATAAAACTCCGCTACCGGAACGCGTTTTGCATAAAAATATGTCAGAGGGACTGGGGATGAAGAAGAGATTCTCAGAGACTGCCAGTCCAGATATGAATTGGCGTTATTAAAGAATCTGAATGTTAAATATCTTCCTCTCTCTTCCTCTATCCATATCATCGGTCTATCTATTCGTTGTATAAAGCTAGTTGGTTTGATGGCGGTGGAGGATTTCTGCTCATTTATTGACGATTTCCACTTTTATTGCGACTGCGAATTTTAAAATTCCTCTCCGAATTATTTCATCATTTTATTAATTTGCAAGCCATTATCAAGATGACTAGTAATGAGAAGCGGAACGGAGAGAGACTGAGAAATGGAAAAGGCTCAATGTACAAAGAATTTTATTATAACTTTCGAGTCCGACTACCGAAAATTGTTTAATTATTACAGAGATGGTATGCAAATTATCGAGCGAAAACTTTCTAATTGTAGCACATTTTCGAGCCATTTTTCTCTTATTTTCACAAAAATTAAAACCGTACTCTCCATTCACTATTCGTATCTGTTCTAAATTGAAGTATCATCGATTATTTTATTGTGAATAATAAAAATATTTATTATTAGTGCAATAGTTTGGAAAATTTCCGTGATAAATCCTTTTGTAAATTTAATGAGAACCGTCTGGACCATCACAGATGCGAAATTAATTACTTTCAGTCATTTGTTCTATTGTTCGAATTTCCATGGAAATTATTCGATATTCAAGTATTGTTTTTCCACCTTTAGTATTTATTGTGAGATTTCTAATTTTAATTGAAATCAGGTACAATGGTCGATTCAATTAAAATATCGAAATTAATGAGAGTGCTCGATTTTTTTTTCGGAGAGCCAAATATTGGTCTTATCTTGTTATTCCAGACATCGAACCCCATCCACCCTTCTAGCATTTGAATTTTTTC
Organism: Stenodera caucasica; assembly: GCA_037414795.1. Lineage (NCBI taxonomy): Eukaryota > Metazoa > Arthropoda > Insecta > Coleoptera > Meloidae > Stenodera > Stenodera caucasica. The sequence goes on along the minus strand of JAZBGZ010000895.1, from coordinate 9,658 downwards.
TGTATAGCTGTTGGGGTGGTAGACCGTCGACAAGTGTGCGTAACGATTCGAACGCCGCACGTAATGATGAATTGTCCAAATCTGTATGTGAATAAAAACGAGGGTGACTTTATTTAAGGGTAATTCTATTTCATGGTAGATTACAGATACATTATGTTTAGCGGGGACAAGATACGGATAATCAACATTTGTGGAGAATTTCCAATTTATGATAGATGGGATGTGCGAATTTGAGATTAATTAACAATTTCAGCCCTAGAGCGTTATTTCCGAAAATTACTGAAACACCACCAGTTGTGGCAGCGAAATCATACATGCCGACGACAGCAGTTTCCGCTCAATACGTTCACAGCATTTTAGGGCAATGTTAACGTAGATAGATACAAGGGCGGAGGGCTAGTCGTGGCGTAATCCCAACGCTGATAAGGCCAAGAGGAACGATGAATATCGGTCAATAATTTCGATGAACTTCCTGATTTTTATCTGGCTTAACCTTCCGGTTTTAGTAGTAATTTTCCAGTTTTTGTTCAATAAGAAAATACACTTTCGCCGATTTTATTGAGAGCGGTGTGCAATTTTGCGCGCCATTATTAATAAATTCGGCAATAAAGTGAAACGATAGAAGGAAAACAGTTTGAAAATTCTGAAATTCTACGGCACACGGTCGT
>JAZBGZ010000893.1:0-22507 GCA_037414795.1 Stenodera caucasica | reverse complement strand
ATTTTGTCCGTAGAGAAGGCCAACAATCTCAAGAAGAATGGCATCGACTTTATGGCCGTTGTTCAGGCAATGAGATTTATCACATCGTACTAGGTGACAGTCGGTTTTTCGGCGAATATGAGGGCAAAAGTTTCACATACGCCAGCTTCCATTCACATAGAAAGTAGGTAAAATTGAAATAGACGAAAATCCAATTAGGACTTCTATGTTACAATCTAAATTGAAAAGTACCTTTTTCAATTTACTAATAACAAAAAAAACAAACTACTACCCAATATAATTAATGTTGGATTGAATTTAAGCGGGATTTGTCACCAATTCTTAACTCAATATTTTTATGTTAGTGAAAAGAAACTTTTTTAGCGAGACTAGTTGCTGAGGCACACGATACTTTTACGCTAGCCATCATTTTTAATATTACAATTTACTTTATATGAGATGAATATACATGTGCTCTTTAGCAACGGCCTTAAACAAAGAAAAATGATGGCTAGCGAAAAAGTCTTTGCATGGTTAAAAAAGTTTCACTTCAACCGTACACTTATATGGGTGAGGCATATATAATTTTGTTTTTTTTGTTGTTGTTTTTTAGATATGGAGTAGCTTTAGTTGGTGTACGTCCAGCTGAACTTCCCGAATTCTATGAAGATACAATTCTATTGAATCCTGGACCACGTCATATAATGAAAAAGAGCGACACTTGTTATTATATGAGTATAACAAAAGAAGAAAATTCATCATTTACAGTAGCCAATCAACAAGTCAATAATAATAATACAACAACGGAACCAGTAATTGTAACAACCGGAAATGATGACAAACCAAATCAACAACCACCTATTATCAAAGACGGTACCAGACTTCCTCAACTAATTCTGCAAGTTCCCACCTGTGTCAGTGAGTGTTGTTGTCGCGCATGTTTTCATAGCATTTTCAATTAATCAAAAACAAAAACCAAAAATTTTTTTAATCATCAATTAATTGGCTTTTGTTAGGTTTTAATATCGTAACGGTAATTCTGGTAGGTTTTTGGTGTATTTATTATATGTTTTCAATCATTCTAGAATTTAATCGACTAGTTTCAATATAACAAAATTTCGCTAATAATGGATCACCTTTCAGACGCACACATTATTCCATCGATCAGCTTTATTTAGTTCGAAATTAATCAAAAATTCAATAATAATAATAATTATCGCTTTATATGTGAACGCACTTGAATTTGAATCGTTAATAATCGATTTACAAATCGAATTTTTTACAGCTCAATTCTCCGATAATGGTAATTTGAGTGATTCACGACAATGTTTAAAAGAAACATCACCAGGATCAACAGCTGTTGATATTTCAATAACTGGTAATCATTTAGATATACCGCGTAGTGGTGAAAATCCGAATTTATTGAGTCCGGAAATGATCAATCAAAGACGTAATTCACGACGTCCAAGTATTCTACCAGTTCCGGATATGGTCACTAGTTCTACATTAAATATATCCCAGGTGAGATTTGGGCATCTATTCAAGTTTTAGTTATAGAAAAAGTTTTTTTGTGTATATAAACAGGATGTGGCCGATGAAGGGGACGAAAGTGATGATGAATTAGAGGATGATGTACCGTGGAGATCGCCTAGCGAGAAAATAGCGTAAGATTATTCTATTCAAAATAATTTGCATGGATATTTTATTCAACGACAAAAATATACTTTATTAGAACCTTAAAATTCTATCTCTTCGCTTGATTTATAAGTTTTGTGTATCACACACACTATATCACAATCGATACGATTTCGTTTTATTTATTTATAAAATTTCAATGTTTTAGATTATTTATTTTAATTTCACAAATAAGCACCGATACGATAAGCACATTATTTTTATTAGTTCTATCTCTTGATCACTCTGTCCGATCCTTGCACTCCTTAGGTCCAGTCTTACAGACGTCTCTGGTGACTCGGAGAGACCTGCATGGCATGACGAATGTGTCCGGTAAGTCCCTTTTATTCTCTATCTCTATATTTTTATCGATATTCGCCTTAATATCTCTCTATATCGAAGTATGATACCTTTAGAAAGGATATGCTCATGTATTGTAGCATGTTAACTATCTTATTGATTTGGTACTTTCTAAATCTGTGCCTTCCAAAATAATCGCTATGATGGCCCATAAGTCTGAGCATGACGAATTAGCAGTACTTAAAGGGATCCGTTTATCACTGACTCGTGAGCTTCACAACAGGACTTCCATCGATTTCAAGAGGAGTTTCGAAGATATCATCGAGCATGGAATTACGTTTTCTAATAAATCCAATGCTATTATTGAGGACTTATGGGTCAATTCAGCGATTTTCAATTGATCAATTCAATACCATCAATTGTATTGTTGTTTATATAGAATTGTGAAAGGTTTCCCACCAGTATCACCTTATATTGGTGTTAGTCCAACATTATGCTACTTATTGAAAGAAAAGAAACCATTATGTTGTCTACAATTGGCTCAAGTATGTGAACATTGCAGTTATCGTAATGCTCGTGATTATCAATGGCAAAATAAAACAATTATATTAGCAGCTGATTATGCATCAAATGGTATATATAATTTTATTATACCATTAAGGGCGCATTTTCGTTCGAAAACATCATTAAATCCGATCATATTATTATTGGAACGACGGCCGGATATAGCATTTTTGGATGCTGTATCGTATTTTCCATTAGTTTATTGGATGTTAGGTTCAATTGATTGGTAAGTTTAATCATTTATTGATAAACATTAAAACAATTAAATTGATTGAAATTAAAACGAAAATCAATATCCAGTTTAGATGATTTATTACGAGCTGGTATAACATTAGCTGAAAATGTTGTTGTTGTCAATAAGGAGTTATCTAATTCAGCTGAAGAAGATTCTTTAGCTGATTGTAATACTATTGTTGCTGTTCAGACAATGTTCAAGTAAGTTTAAATATAATTCGATTTTAATTAAGAAATTTTAACGAGAATTCTTTTATTTTTAGATTTTTTCCAAGCATTAAAAGCATTACGGAATTATCGCAATCATCTAATATGCGTTTTATGCAATTTCGAGCACACGATAAATATGCACTACATCTATCCAAAATGGAAAAGGTACAAGATCTCAAATAACGGGCGTCAATTCTAATCATAGATATTTAACAAAATGATTCGAAATGTTGTGGTTATATTTTCTCTATCCATTTAGTTTAATATCTATGATTTAGAGGCGGTTATTGTTGATTTTCTTTTTTTTGATATTTGTTCGTTCAACAGAGAGAAAAGGAACGTGGTTCGCATATTTCGTATATGTTTCGTTTACCATTTGCCGCTGGTAGTGTTTTTAGTGCTAGTATGTTGGACACGTTACTATATCAGGCGTTCGTTAAAGATTACGTTATCACATTTGTACGATTACTATTGGGAATTGATCAAGCACCAGGATCAGGCTTCTTAACATCAGTAAATCTATAATTAACAATTAAATTATAATAAATTAATTTAAATTGTTATAGATGCGTATAACAAAAGATGATATGTGGATACGTACTTATGGACGTTTATATCAGAAATTATGTTCAACAACATGTGAAATACCGATTGGTATTTATCGTACACAAGATACATCTGTATCGGATTCCTCACATGTGAGTATGAGTGCCTGTTCGTCACCATGGTCAAGTTGTGTGCGTGTGCCATCGGTGAGTATTTCATTAAAAACAAAAAAAATACATCCAGAGAAAACTCTCTCAACATCTCAATGTTTATTGATTTATTTTACATTAAAGTAGGCATATACGAAAAATCCAGCTTTTGTTTGTTTTATTTTTCGAATTTCTAACGCAATGCTTACTTCTTATTGTAAAAATTCACGCACCTCACTGTTTTATTTTTTTTTTTTTTAAATCATGTAGTCTCCAGTAAAAAAGAGTTTTGTTTCGATAGCCCTACTTTTTTTATTTAAAATAAAGTAAAATAAAGTAAAGTAGCTTCTTCGATGGAATACCCGGTATAATTTCGTAAATGCCTACTATAAAAATCGAGAAATTACACTATATATAAAACAAATGAAAGCACACGCACCAACATTATTGACATTGTTTTTAAAATAAAACTAGCTTTTTACTCTAAATTTGATCCTTTAAAACTTATTAAATCTAGCATGTTTAGCATGTTTCAATTGAAAATCTTTCTATTCTTCTACAATATACAGAATGATTCAAATTCGAGGCCCACCATAGGGATCTTAGGTCCTAGATTTTAATTATTTGATTATCACGTTTTTATTTTACAAGATTTTTCAATTCTGTAAAGACATTTTTATTACAATTTTTAATTTTTCATCTGATATTGTCATTGGTTCTCGAATACATAGATTCGTTTTTGTTTAATTAATATAAACTCTTTTATTTCTCATGAACGCCACTTTAGATGATCATTTACATGATATTTTGTGGTAGTTAAGTAGAAAATATTTTGGTAATAAAATACTTAAGATACTGAAAATATCATCAATTTATAGCCAAATAACTAAAATGCGATTTTTCAAAATTTTTCACGATATCGCTCCATCTACCTGAAAACTGTTTGTATATTATTGAAGAGCATGAAATTTAGTAAATTTGCCAAATTTAAACCATAAGTCTAGGACTTCGGATAACTGAGATCTTCATGGTGGCTCTCGATTTTGAATCATTCTGTATATTTCGATTTTGTTTAATTGTTGCCTACTGGCTAGATTTTCTTCTCATTAATCATTATTCGAATTTGAATCGAAATAGTTGGCATTTAATTTGTTGTATTTGTTTGGGGGAAAATTTAGAAAATTAATTGTTGGAAAATTAAACGTAAATGAATAGTAATGTAGTGCACGTAATTAGTATGATGGGGCTTTTTCGCTTAGCTTGACGAGGACCTTGGACCGGACAGAGTAGGTGTAACTTATCGTCCTAAAGAAGGCACCAATTGTCTTGGCTGTACAGACCGTCGTAACTCGATGGTGAGTTAATTAAAACATTAAAAAAACAACACCTTAATTAATTAATCAATTAATTAATTTTCATTATTAACAATTACAACTATTCACATTAGTTTCTAACGCTATTAATGCTTGTCGGCATAATAATTGTTGTGATTAGAATTTTAATTGATTATTGTTGAAATGATTTTGTTGTTTTATTTTGTTGTTTAGTATTCAGTTAATATGGCAGATGAGGCTAAAGATAATCATGAACAACAAATTGAACGAGCTGAAATTGCTAATCTAGTTAGATCAAGAATGGAAAGTCTCAATTTACCAGCAATTGATTATAATGATGTTAGCGAGAAGAGGAACAGTTTATCTTATGTCATTATTAATCCTAGTTGTGATCTTAAATTAGAAGAAGGTGATATAATGTAAGTATAAACAATTATTGAATTAATTGAAAATTAAATCAAATTTTTTTCGATTTTTAAGTTATTTAGTACGTCCAAGTCCATTTTCCGCACAGAAAACATTCGAACGACATAATAGCCGACGTAAATCAAATATCAGTTTTTGTTCACAAACTTTAATACAACAAATGGCTAATATACAAGTTGGTAGTCGACGTGGTTCCGGTTTTAGTGGTTATCAATCACCCCGACCACCACCATTATCATCAACAACTAAATCGAATTCGTTATCATTACCGGATAGTCCAACAGTGGCTGGTTATCAAAGAGGTCGTTCGAATTCGTTACGTGTCATCGATGATATTCTGTTAAGACGTTCGAATTCTCTACGTCAAGGATTGACGAATATCGGCAATGGACGACGGAAAAGTAGTTTAGAAGATATCGGTTTGTCGCATTTCTCTACGAATTATAATAATCCGATTAAAATTGCTTTAAATGGAAGTATTGGTTTAGAGGTGACACCACCGGAGGAGAATAGTCCACCGGCTATATCGACAAATACAGCTTTTGTTGTTAATCCACAGATACGTAGCGGAAGTACATTAAGTTTATCACAAAGTGGTCTACCAAGTTCAAGTAATACATTACAACAACCATTAAGTTTAGGTATAAATGTACCGCAATCATCATCATCATCATCAACAACAACAATAAATCCGTCATTTGGTAATAATGATAATGTACAACAGACAGCATTACCATCAACAACAAATCAACAATTGAGCTCAACAACCGATCCACAACATCTACAAGGAACAATAGTATGATATAACCTGATGTGGGGGAGGAGAATGGGTAGCTTAAGAAATAAGTGGCTCTAGAAATCCTCACTTCCACACATAAAATAAATAAAATAAATTTCAATTTTTCTATGATATAATTTGAGGTTATCTCAACCAATATTTGGCCTTATTATTACTTTTAGACTGATAATTTTTTATGTTTTCAACAACCAGATCTGCTGGTTCTAGCCAAATTTTTCTGTAACAATCCTGGTAACATTATTATAAATATAACACACCAGGCCTAAAATCTAGCACATCAACTCATCTAAAAAAATCCGAAATTTAGACCAAAACAAACCAATAATAAAATATAACATTCTATCTAATTCCTCTAAGACTGAAATTGTAGATTATTTGTTGATTAAAGTATTTTTTTAGGTGAGTTATTATTATAAAATACCAAACGGTGATTGGATGGGACGCTCGGTATATATATTATATTAATAATTAGCTCAATAGTTATTTGTAATTGTGTTTGTAAATATCTTTAACTATTTCTTCCACGTAAGCCAAAGGCTGCTTATCAGTATAATTCGTTCAGGTATGTTGAATGAGGGATCAATACTGTAGTGTTAGTATAACTGTTGGTAACAATTGGTCTTAAATAGTTTAGTAATTTTACAATATAAAGAGATATTGGAGTCTCGTTCCAGTGGGTACATTATCAGTACCAATAATAATCTGCACTTTTTTTATTATCCTAATATCGACTAGTACCAATGGCACCAATATTCTTGTTAAAGCAAAAAACTCTCCAGTTTTCTTGACGATTATCCCACTTGGTGCTCGACTAATTAATTAATTAATTAAATTAACCATTCAAAAGAGTGGTGTAATTAATTTTAAGATCAAAACAATTATTGATTGCTTTCGTAGATTAGCGTATACCGTCCATTATATAGTTATCATTCGATTATCTGTAGAGCCCTAAATTGTATCTTTTTCTTAGTAAAAAGACTGTGGGTGAGGTCCAAAATAAATGCGGTGTACTTAAAAGAAAAATTATAATGAAACATATCTAATGAAATAAGTGGCGTAATATATTTTTCTAGAATGTCTAAATGACAAGAACGATTCAAGTTGATAATTATATAATAATTAACTAAAAAGATATGCTTTGGTACTATTGCTTTATTTGAGATCGTATCAGTGTTATCGGTTCAAATAGAATTTACCGTTTTAACGATACGAACTTCGATATAGATTTTTGTAAAAATAATTCTATTAAAATATATATATATTGTAAATATGTTGTTTGATAGTTTACAGATTGCTTAACAATAGTTGAATATTTGTAAAATTATTCAAATGATAATTACTGTTTAGATTATTATAATTTCATTTTCGTTTGCAATGCACACTGCTGGCCCTAAAACAATAAATAGTTGCAATACACCAAATATTCATCAATTTCAATGTTTCATTACTCGTTCAACAATGTGCATTTGCAAAAACAACGCACGAACTATCGTTACTATATTATTCTAATTATCGTTGAATTATTATTGAATATAATTGAAAGAGTGGATAAGGATTTTTATTGAATACGCTTAAAATCGATGTACAGTGAGGTCAATAGCACATTATATACATTGTATTTTCAAGAATAAACGTGTTTCATTGAACCCCGAAATTCGAATCTCCCGCCAACCACAAAACCACCAATTACGCCACAACAACCACCTCGAATCTCCACAAACGCATCACCACCAATGTATCCATAAATTAAGCGATTTAAATATTATTTTATGATAAATATTAAAAATTATTAAAATTATTGGTGTACTATCCAGTAGTTCGTTTGTCACTTTCAGAGTAGTTCCGATACATCGCAAAATATAATTCTCAACAATATTGTCTCAATTTTCATTATTTTAATTCAAGTAGAATCGTTTTCAATAATTATCCTCGTTTAATATTTTAATTAGTTGATAAATTTGCGTAAATTTCGATTAAATTTTTAATTATAGTGTTGGAATTTTCGTTAAGTTGGCAACACGTACGCTTGTCATCAATGTCAAATTGTTGAAAGTTGTTGAATAATAACTAAAATTTTTTTTAAACAATAATTCTCAATAAAATAATAATAATTAGTGATTAGTTAAATTGTCGTTAAGTGTTTAATATAATGTTATACGGAATGCAACCATTCACAACATTTATGGTGAGTATTGGCCTAACTTAACCTCAAATCCGTCATTGACAATAATAATTATTTATTTAGAACGTAGAAAGTACCCGTTCGTATGTTGATAATTTATATTCGTCCGATCCAGATAAATGTTTAGCTTCGATAATATGCATTAAAAATTCAGTAATTGGTTCGAATCGACAAAAAGAAAGTGTTATAGCTCAAGGTATTGTACCGCGTCTTTTACAATTATTAGAAGATAAAAATGCTAAATTGGATGTACGTATTGAATCGGCGGTAACTATTGGTTCATTAGCCAAAGGTACACACGAACATATAGAAATATTAATCAATTTCGGCACTATACGACTATTATTGGATACTTTAGATGAGAAAGAACCTAGATTGATTGATGCTTGTTTATGTTGTTTACGGACATTAACACAATTAGATAATACACCAACAACACAACAACAACAACAACAAAAATTCGATGTGGAGAAAATACGTAAATTATTACAATTCGCTGGTATTAGAGAAAGTCTACAAAGACAGGCGTGTGTAGCTAGTATTTTAGCGGCAGCTTGTCGCACGCCAATGGAACAAAACGAATTGTGTACAGCTGAAGCTCCAATTGTTTTAGCTGGTTTACTATCAATAGAAAATTCATCGGTACGAATACCAGTTTTGACATGTCTAGCAGCTATGTGCTATAATAATCCAAATGTTGCTAATACTATTGCTAATACAACATGTAAAGATATTAAAGTACCTAATTATTTATCAACTCTAATTAGTCGAGATAAACCGATTGAGATGCAATTAGAAGCGGCTAAATGTCTAACAAATCTACATAGAGCCGGTGGTATAAATGCTTACGATCCGATTATTACTTATCGAACATTACCTTGTCTTGTTAGATTATGTCAGGTTTGTTGTATTATTTATTGTTGATTTATTGATGATAATGGGGGATTTACAGGTGGAACATCCGGAAGCTCATCGCGCTGCCGCCGCTGATACTTTAGCTTATTTAACGGAAGTCGATAGTAATTTACAACAAATCGCCGCTATTAGTAATCAGTTGGTTAGTACATTGGTGCATCTTTTAAATTGTCGTAGTGTTGCAGCGAAACAAGCGGCTTTTCGGTTAATTCAATTTTTTAATAATAATTCAATTTATTTTAATATTTCTTCTAATTGTAGCGCATTTGCTTCGTTAGCAGCCAACGATGAAGATATTCGTAAACGTATTATCGATACTAAATGCCTTATGGATAGTGTGTTAGAAGGTTTAGATGATGAAAATGAGAATGTACGTTTAGCAGCTGTACGTTGTTTACATTCATTAAGTAGATCAGTACAACAATTACGTACAACATTTCAAGATCATTCTGTATGGCGTCCATTAATGGCATTATTAGTTGGTTCACCATCAACTGAATTATTAACAGCTGCATCATCAGCTTTATGTAATTTATTATTAGAATTTTCACCAGCTAAAGAACCAATGTTACAACAAGGTGTTGTACAATTATTAGCAACATTAACAACACGCCCGGAACCATCATTAAAATTGAATGGTGTATGGGCATTAATGAATTTAGCATTTCAAGCTGAACAACGTGTTAAATCACAAATATTAACAGCATTAGGTACAGATCAAATATTTAGTTTATTAGATGATAAAGATACAAGAGTTTTAATGAAAACATTGGGTTTATTAAGAAATTTAGTATCGCCACGTAATCATACAGATACAATGATGGCATTACATGGTCCACAAGTAATGCAAGGTGTTATATTAGTATTAGAAGGACCACATACACCGGAAGTAAAAGAACAAGCATTATGTATATTAGGTAATATAGCTGATGGTGAACGTGCTAGAGAACATATAATGTCAAATGATGATGTATTAAAAAAATTAATTGTTTATATGACACATCCGGCGCCATGTTTACAAGAGGCTTCCGTATTTTGTATTAATAATTTAGCTAGACATGGTGAACCTGGTTCAGCGGAACGACAAACACGATTAAAAGAAATGGGTGTTGTTAGTATTTTACAACAATTATTAAATACATCCGATACGATTCTATATAACAGGTAAATTTTATCTATTATTTATGTGTAAAAAAAATTTGGCTATTTTTCTGTTTCCAGAGTTAAAGCTGCTCTTTCTCAATTCACAGATGTTTAATTATTACGATTAGATCTTGGCCCCTTCATTGATATTAATGTGATGTGTAGACTGACGTGTATATTAAATAGATTCTCTCCAATTTTTAACATAATTAATTAACGTAAAACAATTAGTATGATGTTAAAATGCACAATTAAAAGAAAAACTAGAATAAAACTCATATTTCCTCTCTCAAATACATAGAAATTTAACATAATCACTCAACGATAATATAATAGGAATGATTCTATAATAGTAATAATAATAATAACGACTAGTGGAAAACAGTCACAATTTTAAAAATTGAGATTAATACAAGTGCTTATTATATAAATTTTTTGATTTGAAATTGAGAAAATTATGCCCTATCACCTTGATTAGTTCCATTTTGATCTGGATTAGCTAATGGGTCCAATTCAGCGAACAAACTCAACCATGACATTTGTGTTTGAGTTTTCTCACTAGTTTTCCCATAAATTTTCGTCAATTTTCCTGTATTATCTGTATCATCATCTTTGGTTTTATTATTATGATCGAGATCGATTTGATTGAAATCGAGCCCGTGTTGTAGGAATCTAGATGGCATAAAATCGGAATTCAAACTAGACCAATTTAATTCTAATAATTCTTGACTGGGACTTTTGATTTCTTTACAATCATCCGATTCGATTTCGTTTATTGTCGTAGTCGATGATGATGAGAAATCTTCACCTAAAAGATTCGTTATATTTGATTCATTTGTTGTATCATTGTCGTTTTGTTTAGTTTTAGTCTCTTGATCCGTATATTCGGCGTTGAAGAAGGTGTTTTTATCGCGATCTTGAGCCGGTGTTGCTAATTCACTAACAACATTAAAATCGTACGGTTCAACATTCTCCAATTTCGCAGCAGCTAATGTTAGAGTTTCAGCAGCTTTTGTAGCAAATGTTATTAAAGTAGTCTGATATGGAATTAAAGCATGCGAAAACATATTACATCGGGCCGCTGCTAATAAATCAACTTTTTGTAAACATGCCAATGTGAATCGATCGAATTTCGTTTTGCTTGTTTTAACATAAGTTTGAGCTTTACGAAAACGTTCTAAACCTAATCCACTATCCGGATCTAATTGTTGTGATGTTGATTTCATCCAACTTAAAGCAGCCCGATATTCAGTACGTACTTTCTCCATTTCAGTTACTGTTACACGGGTATCTTGAATAGCCCGGCCACGAAACGTTTCAACTTCATGATGTAAACGGACTAATGGTGGTCGTATTGTTAATCGTTGATGACTGATATAGGATAGGGCTTTACCAGCTGTTGTCATTATTTGGCCAGCATTTGAATTCTTCTCGTTTTTACCGCACTCTTTCAAATAACGTCCTAAAGCATTCTCTTCTTGTACTAAATTACATAAACGTTCTTGATATACATCAATTACACGTTGTAATTGTATACAACTATCATTGATTGATTTGAACAATTCTAATTTCGCGTCCAATTCAGCATCCGATGATACAATACAATCATCCTCTTTACCGCCTAATTTGCGTAATACACTCTTTTTCGTCAACCAATACTGCTGTTGCATCATTTATTATTCGATTAATTTATTTATTTGAGAAAAAAATCATAAAAAACAACCGACACGAATTAACAAAAATTTGACAGGTGTCAACCTAAAAATCATCAAGACCGCCAACTATACACCCACAGAAGTAACTAGAATGCAGCCATTTTGACTAGTAGAGATGTAAACTGAGAGGTTTGTCAGTGAGATAAGATGAAAAATATTAGGGGTTGCATAATATTTTATCTGATAATTTTTCAATCGTGACGTCATCGAAATTTGTACAATTAACCTTGGTGTTGCTATAATCTTGGCGATTTCTAGGAAAATTACATTTGCATGATTGGCTACGAATCTCACTAGATTTGTCATCTCTTTTCATAATTGAAAAATTTCGTTTGTTTTATTGTCAATTTCGTGTGTGTTATCAAGGTGTGTAATAAATGCGTCTTTTATAATTAAATAAACAAAATTTAAACAATTTTTTTTTATAAACTCGCGTAAGACTCACGCACATTCATGTGATCTAATAAACGATTTATTTGAACAGTTTTCAACAATAATAAATACAGTTGTGTTGTGGGTACGAAGAAATTTGAAGTGGGTGTGCATAATTCATTAATATTTCCTAAACAAAATAAATATTAATGAAATGAACTGATAAATTATATTTTCTGTACGTCTATTATCATTATTGATAACAATAATTTCAAAGCCAATGATGGCTGATAATGAGGAACCTTATCCAAGTTTGTCTGATTATCACGATTATGAGCCGAATTTAGAATTTGATGATAGCGAATTACACCAAACCACAAATATGGCACAAACTGGTAGAATTTCCAATATATAAATCGTATCGAGATTGATAACAAATATTTTTATTGTAGCTGAATTATTTTCATTAGATTCAAATACTCAAAATTCACCAATTGCTGTATTTTCCGATGAGAATTATGAAGAAGAATTGGCTGAAGCTTGCGAAGAAGCAACTGAACAATTTATATCGTTATCATATCCAGCTGTTGATGATACAACATCATTATCGCCGATAAACAAATTCCATAATATAGCCCGTTATCGTATAGTTGATGTTAAAGGTGAAGATTCAGAAGGTAGAAAAATTATTGTTGTTTATGGTTGTCGTTTACCACCAATAGCTGAAATCGATCATACATTATTTCTAAATTATTTAATACATACATTAGATAAATTCGTTGAACAAGATTATAGTTTAGTATATTTCCATTATGGTTTAACAAGTAAAAATAAACCATCGTTAAGATGGTTATTACAAGCTTATAAAGCATTTGATAGAAAATATAAAAAGAATTTGAAATCGTTATATTTGGTCCATCCAACGAATTTCTTGAAAATTGTCTCGCAAATATTTCGACCATTGATTAGTGCCAAATTCGGTAAAAAAATCAACTATATCAATACTTTGAACAATTTAAACGAACACATACCGTTAAGGAAACTGGATATACCCGATATTATTTACGAGTAAGTTTAGAATCTATTTATTTATTGATATAATTAAGATTTATGATTATAGGCATGATCGAAAATTGGGAGGTACTGAAACAACATCAATACTCAACTCGTATCAAACAACATCCCCTAAACAACAATTCGGGGTGACTTTACAATTTATTGTCGATAATTACAACGTAACTCTACCACCGGTTGTAAAACAATGTGTCGAATATTTAGACCAACCAGATGGTAAAATTATTGAAATATCAAAATAATAATATCGATTAATTGTTAATTTAAATAGCTTTAGAAACTGAGGGTATTTTCCGTCGATCAGCTAATGCTTTACGTATAAAACAATTAAAAGATATTGCAAATCAAGGAGAAAGTTTACAATTTACAGATCCACACGAACCGGCTGTTTTACTAAAAACATTCCTTAGAGAATTAAAAGAACCATTATTAAGTCACGAATTATACGATGAAATCGTCCAATTCCAAAGTATAAATAATTATAATTATAATTTAATTCGATTATACTATCGTTTGATTTAATAGGTTGGAATAAGGATGACCAATTGGGCCAAGTTTCGATTTTGATGATGGATAAATTACCGCCAATCAACTATGAAGTGTTGAAATATATTATTAGTTTTTTGTCAAGAGTTAGTATAGAATTTGATTTAAATTTGTTGATTATTTATTTATATTTTATTAGGTAATGGAACGTGCTGAATGGAATAAAATGAATGCACAAAATTTGGCTGTTGTTTTTGGTCCGAATTTAGTATGGCCTGAAAATGAATCATTATCATTGACTGCTATTGGTCCGATAAATATGTTTACACAATTTTTATTGCAACATTCTAGTGAGATTTTTATCGTATAAAAAAACAACCATACAATAAGACCATCAGAAATAGAAAGTTAAATTGATAGAGTTCTGTGATTTGGCTGCATTTTAACCGTGTCTAATCTGTTTTAAGTACAAACAATTATCGTTTTTTAGCGTACAGGGTTTAATTTCCGGGTTTCGGTTGAATTATTAAATGATTTAAACAGATAACAAATAAAGTCTTCTATAATCTTTATTGTTAACACAATTATTAATGTTAAACAATTAAAATATGTATGGAAATTATAATTATGTATATATGTTGTTTTTAGAGACGAAAAGGGTAATTATTTGTGTCGCTTAAATAACTCATAACACAATAAAACAGATAAAAGAAAGACTTATTGTATCCGATTAGAGAATTGTTGTATTCACATATTTATGATATTATCTTGTCTTTTATTGAGAAATTTTTGGAAATTTTTACAATTTTTATTTTAGAAAATTTAGTCAAAATGCCAAAGAATATTAGAAGATCTTGTAATTTTTTCGCCCATTACTACACCAATTTCCGTTTATAATTCATTATTGTACTAATTGTTATTTGAAACCTTTATTTTTGATAATGTGTCTTAATATAATAAAAACTAGAAATAAAATCTACCTATGTAATTGTTATAGTTTACTTTTTAAGTTATCTATAATTTGGTTCACCTGAAAAATTTGTAGAATTATTGATAATTATTTAATTATAAGTTAAACTTACGTCTGCGAACCACCAAGTGTTCGTTTTGAAGACTAGTCGTTGGTACCAAGACATTTCTGATACAGGTGAGATTATATGTAAATGTAAATGATTTATAGAATTGAATGGGGGCTTATGGAAGCCGAGGATAGCGTTTTGGAGATTTTCACCTTTCTGTTCTAGAATAATTTTGGATTTTTCCAATAATTTCTCAACTAAAACAGGTAATCAAAATCAATACTAAATCTAGTGTTTCGTATATAAATTAATACCGAGTTTTATATGATTTCGATTTAAACTATTCACATTTTCTATATGTTCTTTAGGGCAGGCCAATAAATGGTATTTAGAAGCTGGTTTAATGTCTTTAAATATACAAATTTCGTTATCTTGATAGTGGATTTCACCTTGAATTTCGCCCGAAGCGATTTTACAAAATATACAGGAAGACATCTAGAAAATTGAAGACGAATTATTAATAATTATTTGATAAACACTCACCTTTTTGGTAATTGAATAATGAACTTTTGGAATTGAGCAGTACTTTGGAATTTGTTTAAAAAAATAACCTAACAAATTGATTTTCGTCATTCAAATTTTATCCACAAAAATCAGCTGTTCTGTGGACAATTAAAGACGTTGCCATTTCGACCATAATTCATCTATTTTCTCGAGATAAATTTCCACCCACAGACTCAGACTCAGTGAAAATAAATTAAATTAAAAAATTGCATTTAATATTCGTAATTTTAAAATTCCAGTTTCATCAATATAATAATTGGAAAATTGTATAAGGCCTTAATTGTTTCATGTAACTAACACTAGATGGCGCAGTAAAAGAAATGTGGCAACGTCGAGATTAACATTTTCGACAGCTGTCAAACTCGGTATTGAGGTTAGTTCGGTTTAATCGAAATGGATTCAGATTCGGATCAATTTTATTTGGAATTATCACAAAATCCGGTACGTTTTGAAGCTGTTAATCAATTAACCAATGTTTTCTTCGACGATTCCAACAAGCACGTGAGTGAATCATTGCTGTATTATCCCGATAAATTAGGCGAAAATTCTAGGTGTTCGCTGTCCGGTCCGGTGGTATAATGGGGGTTGTTGTTAAAGGCCCCAATGAGGAAACGTTCAATTTTCGAATGGAAGACCATGGTCCGGTATTGTCGATTAAATTTTCGCTAGATCAGAAAGTTTTGGCCGTTCAACGTACAACAACATCAGTTGAATTTATCAATTTCAACGGTACAATTTTGATAGATACCGAATATTCGCAGAATTGTAAAAAAAATTCAACGATATTGGGCTTTGTATGGTCGCAAAATAATGAAGTTGCATTCATGACCGATCATGGTATCGAATTGTATGTGATAATACCCGATAAACGATCGTTGAAATATTTGAAAACAACCACAATTCCGATGCAATGGTTCGTTTGGTGTTCGCAAAATAAAATTGCTTTATTAGCTTCAGCTCATGGGTCGCAATTGCAGCCGGTCGTGTTCAAACCGGGCACTGTTAGCAAATTACCAAAAGTTGAAAGTTAGTTGAGTATTATTTAATGGTGAATTATGAAAAATTGTGTTAATTTCAGCGGAATCCGGTCGTATGGCTTTAGAACGTGATGTGACTCTATCCACACTTTATGGGGTACCTGCTGTATTGATTCTGCGACATCAAAGTGGGCCCCAAAGCGCCGAAGTTCACGTACACACATTAAGCGGACCTGGACAAACTCCAATCAAAACACACGTTCTCAAACTGGGATTATCAGGACGTTTTGCGATAAATATAGTCGACGATTTGATTCTAGTCCATCATCAAGTTGGAAATCATTGAATAACTTATAAATATTTAACAATATTTTTGATATTTCCAGGCGTCGAGAAGTTCACAAATTTTCGATATTGCTCTACCTGGTGATAGTGACGGTAGTGTTCGTTATCATACAACTGTAGCCCCAGCTAAATCATTTCAACCAGCTCAAATTACTCTACCAGGTCTTGTAGAGCCTCAAACACATTTCTGTGAACTTTGTAAGAATTCTACAAATCTCTATTCAATCATTTTCTAATCGAATTCAATTGAAGATTCGCCTAATTGGGTTGTTTTCCAGCCTAATATCGTAATTGATGCTAAATTGGGGTGTTTATGGCATATTAATTTACGTTTAGCTGAATTATTGTATTCAATCAAGAATTTATCGACTTGTACACAAGTCGCTTTGAAACGAACAAATGGTAAAGAAATTCTATTAGAAGTAGGTTTTTTTTTTAAAAAAAATTCAGCTTAATGATAAATATGAGTGATTTTAGTTGATTTTGGGGGCGATAAAACGACCCAAACCGCCTCTAGATAAACTACAAGAATCATTCAATCATATCAATAATATTTATCGGGATTGGATGGAGGCTGAATTACAGGCCCAAACGGCCTCTCCACCTGGTGTACCGGTATTGTTGAAATCGTGTCCACCACCAAGAGTTTTGATCAATCAAAACGATTTCTATCAAGAAATATTCCAAAAATTCGACACAGAACTCGATTTACAAAAAATCGAATGGACTGTCATCAACTATATGACGTCATTATTCGATCAAGGCATTTCAGCACAACAGAATCTCAACGAATTATTGATAACGATCTTAGTAATTAATTACTTAAATAAACAACAAAACAATTAGTATAATAATAATTTTGTAGGTTAAACGGAATAAATTTACAACCCTACAACAAATGCTACAATACGGTGTTGTATCCGATTCGAAACAATTAGCATGCTTATTATTATCGTTGAGTAATTTAAATCCGGCTGCATCACAATTAGCTTTAGATATGTTGGCTCGTTTGAATGCAATTGAAGAAATTCAAGAGATTTTATTAAGTGAAGGACAAATTCTATCAGCATTGAAATTGGCTATTGAAACGGCTAATCCGAGGAAATTTCTACAAGCTGCTCAAAATTCCGGCGATCAAACAGTATTCCATAGTGTTTTATATTTTTTTAAGAATAATTCACAATTTGCTAACGTTTTCACTAAAGGTTTGTCACACAAATTCGATTGATATTTAAATGATAATCAATTTCTTTTAGATGAACGATTGGGCAATTTTGTGCACGATTACGAGACTATTTTCGCCGAAAAATGATAATAATTAACATGTATACAATTTATTTTATATATACAAATGATAAAAATATAAATATCACAAATTTTAATTAAATTAATGCAATTTTGGAATTCTCATTTTGCTTGTTGTTTTTTTTTTTAAATTATAAATAAATATTGGACTAGTTTTAAAAATTAAAAATTACCTTCTAAATCTGGTCGTAACGGTAATTTTAATTCCTGTTTATTCTTCTTCAATTTTTTATTAGTAGCATTTGTTTTGATTATTGTAGCTTTGATGCGACATTGTGGACATATTGAATCGGATTCAGTTGTTTTAAGACAATCAAAATGGAAACAATGGCCACAACCCCATATTGCTATATTTTCATCATTGTTCAATACACGTCTGGATAATGGTTTTTGACAAATTCGACAATTCATATCCGAAACTGATACAGCTCGACCATTTGTCGTTAATGTTCTAGCTAAACCTGAAAAAAAAACGATTATTATTCACAAAAATCGAACAAACCCCAATTGTTTTAATTCCACGATAAAGTTCGAGATTAATTCTAGAATTATAATTACCGTGATGCAACTCCTTCGATAGCATACGTATTGTGACTGTAAGCATTTGTAAATCATGCTTATAATCGAATAGAATATCTTGTAATAGACTTTTAAAATCACCAAAATTGGCATTAGAAACCAAATTTAATAATTGTTCAGGTGGTACATGTGGTGCTGCTGAATGTAATAATTGTCTTATTGATTTAATATTTAAACATTTCTGATTTTTCAACAATATCAACCATAATTTCTGTCCTAATTCCTGATCTAAATGATCACAACCACGTATACATAAATTAATACAATCATCAATCATATCATTATCCAATAATAATTGTAATGATTCGAACCATTCACCATTTTTCTCTAATAAAAATGCTGTCGCTTTATGTTGTTGATATTGTTTTGTTATTTTCAATGCTTCATCTATACGACATGATGAATTTATTGTTTGTAAATAATTATAGACATCATTCGGATTATTTTGACATAATAATTCCAAATATTGTTCCGATAATTTTGTTGGTAATTTAATTTGATCGTTTACAACAATTCCATTTAGAAATTCGTACTGTAATTGTTGATTATCGGATAGAATTCCGTTAAATTCTTCAATTAAATTCGGAAAATGTTCGACAACAATTTCACTAGTTTTCCTACTGTTTATAGCGACTAAATCTTTGAAATTCACCAAAAATTGTTGTTGTATAAAACGATCATCATCATTAATATAGTTTATAATATAATTAAATACGTCGTAGCGCCGTATCGGGTCTTTTAAATAACATATTAGAATATTAGAGTAATCTTTTTGTAATTCGTATAGATACTCAACAACACGATAACATTCAGCATCTAGAGCCCTTTCTAATAAATCATCAATTGTTAAATAATCCAATTTTTTCGCCATCATCAAATCCAGCCATGCTTGTTCACGTTCACTATGATCACGTAGACCCAATTTGATAGTAGTTGTTTTTGTTAAAATACCAAAAATTTCCTCCAACATTAAATCATCGTCAATATTCAAATTATTTGATGTTATCAAACGTGTTATAAAACAGGCTAAATTGATGATTTGTGATTGATTGAATTCGTTCGAATTGATAATTTCCATTAATATTCTAATTAATCTTTGTCGTTGTAATAGACCCATTTCACCCGAAAATTCATCTTCGGTAAATGCTAATTTAATAACATTCAAACATTCTCTTGTATTATATTTTAATAATGCTCGCAAATATGGATATGTTGATTCATTATCATTACTATTAATCGAATGTACTGTTTCTAAACATCGTAAAATATCGTGTTTAACACGTAAAATATCCTTATTGGGGATATTACCGTTTGGATATTGTAAACCGGCTAAACAACATGATACATAAACAAGTAATGTATTGCCTAAACGGTGATTATCAGGTGTTAATTCTGATAGAAATTCAGGTAATGGACTAGCATAATCACCAATTGTTTTTGTTGTTATATATATCCATGAATCGTATAATTTACGTTTTTTACATATATTCAATACTTGATGTAAATCTAAACATTGTACGTCTAATTTTAATAATATTGCTTCTAATAGATTTGGGTCTTTTCTCTCTAAATAATCAACTAACATTTGTGTTACTGATGGATTTAAATTTGTTAATAATCCATTTATTATATGATCGGTTAATAATGTAAAATACCAGTCTTGATTGCTTTGGTCATTAGATACAGCCTCTAATAGTTCGTTACATAGAACATCACTAAAATTAATTCAATTAAATTAGAAATTAGAATTAAACTTAATTGAGACTTACATTTTTTGTAGTTTAACGCAACAATTAATTGCCGCTGTTAAACTATCTTTATCGACATAATTCTGATTTAGATTTTCTAAATATTGTTTTAATAAAGTCGTTGTGAATAGTTCTCTAGTTATACCTTCATCAGCGGCTAAATTTAATGCTTCCGCCCAACGTCCTTGTTCACTTAAATAAGATAAACGTTCCGGCCATGTACGTAATTTAATTAAATGTACAGCTTTTGTACCTAATATTAATAATTGATCACCACGACTCGATAAACTATTATAACAAGCTCGTTCACCGGCTAATGCAAATGCTTCACTAACACCACCACCACAAGCTAATGCTTTAAAATGTGCCGAACTATATACAAGACCTGCATTAGCCAATTCTAATAATTCCAATTCTCTTTGTTGACGTACTTCAATCAAATGTAAATTCTCACAAATATCCAAAACAGCCAAATGTTTACTACCTAACCAATGTAATGATGTTAACGTATACGGTAATTGTACATTTCTTAACGGTAATAATCGTACACGATTATTATTAATATTATGTTGAATTACTCTAGTATAATTCAATTCGGTAGATCGACCCCAAGCTAATACCGGCTGAAATGTACGTCCAACTGATACCAATTGCCATGATATTAATGGTAAAGTTGACGATATTTTCGGTAATTGTTGACTAAATAATACTTTAAGTCGGGGCTTAATCGATATAACAATAACTTTAGATAATGTTGCCATTGCTACCAATATATGATTAGTTAAGAAATTGATATCGTAGCCTTGAATTAACGGTTCAAATACACAAACTTCACCGCGTGCACCCGAAAATAAACATTTCGAATCCCAATTACGGACGCCTAAACGTCGATTAAATTGCAATGAAAATACACAACCGGATGAATCACCGCATAAAGCTAAACTATTCAAAAATGTAAATCTCAAATGTAATGTGGCTGTTTGTGGGGCGTGAGCGTCGGGTAAACGACGGATTATATCGCCATTAGTTGCATCCACCATCGATATAAAACCACGTTCGTATCTACAAACAATTTTATAATAAAATAATAAATTTTAAAATCGATAAATTCAAACCCTATTAATAGTCGAGTCGAGTCTAAATTGAATGCTAGAGCTGATATAGCACCTTGATCACTGGAATTCGTATCGTAACAACACCAACATAGATTCTGTTCGGAATCAAATAATAAAACATAACCGTGTGATGTACCGATTGCTATATATTTTAAACTGTTTGTTATAACTGTCGGTAAACCTGCACCAACTCTCTCCTAAAATCGAACAAAATTAAACAATATTAGGAATTATTATAGAATAAAGTTACTCCAGCTGATGCGATTTGATTTGAGATTCCTTGTAGGACTTTATGGCATAACATCGATCGAAATTTCGCTGTCATACTTTGAAATGAATGTAATGAAGCTGTATCGCTACCCTCCTCCGATTCCATATCCCATAATACACTTTCTAGAGACGGGGGTGTTACTTGAGGTATATCGAATTCAAGATCATTTATCTAAAATTTGATTTAAAAACACTAAATCAATTAGGTATGAAAATTAACAAATAAACCTCTTTTATATCAAGAATTGACTCATCGGAATCTTCAATTACAGCTTGGTCGCTACCTTCCGAATCCATTATTATTATTATTATTTTCGAATAATTTCGCTAATTTTTATTGAAATTAGTACATTTTTATTTGTATTTTAATAATCACTAATTGGAGATGTTGACTGTCAAACTACCAACATATCCACCGAATAGGGCCGCTAAAATAATAATTAATTCCCACTATAGATAGATTAAAAGATAATTATCTCGAAT
>JAZBGZ010000891.1:1640-15499 GCA_037414795.1 Stenodera caucasica | reverse complement strand
ATTGACCTCTTATAAGTATTTCAGAGTTGGAACGGTCCTTCTATCTATTCGGGAAATGTAAAAAATTAAAACGAAATCCATCAAATTTTATGATATGCAACGAATAAATAGCCACTCACAATGTTGCCGTCAAGAGTTGTTTGAATTCTTTTTTTTTTCGTTTCAAAATTCGCAAAGTACATTCTCAAAAAATCATCAGCTGTTGTTAAAGTCAATAATCTATAAGTTCGTATTCAACATTTATCCAGAAACGGATACGGATGAATGAACGAGTGTGCTTATTTGTATTTAAGTGGAAAGCAAAGTATCGGATGTCCCGTTGAGTACAGCCAAAAAATATCACCTCAATTGGAAATAAAACAATGATATTTTGGAATGAGAATGTTGGATGATAAATAAATCAAGGTATAGATTCCAGCATGCCCAATCGTGAAGAATTTCAACTACAAATATTATCTAGTACTGGTGTATGGCGCTTAGTGGGCTATGCGATATTTTAATTGTTTACAGCAAAGTGTGCTGATTATCTTCATATTGTTTATTCAATTAATTGTTCTCTTTCTAAAGCTTTAATTTTTTTTCCTGCTGAATAGGCATACAGATAAGTAGCACAGTTTTCAGTTTAATGTGAAGTTCAATATGCGTTTCTCGATAAATGATTAGTACGAACTTGCGAACCATTGACCTTGAAAACAACGGATGATTTTTGGAGAATGTCTTTGCGAATTGTGAAGCGAAAAAAACATGTTCAGAAATTTTTTGACTAGAACATTCTAAGGGGCTATTTATTTGTTACAAATCATTAAATTTCATGGATTTTTTTTCAATTTGTCACATTTCCCGAATAGATAGAAGGACCGCTTCAACTCAAAAATACTCTTAAGAGGTCACTATTAAGATCCTCAAGCGCTTTTTTCAGTCACTTTAGTACAACGTCCATAACGCTACAAAGAAGCGTGAGGTGAAACAGACTGTATATGTTATTGCAGTTATCGCATTTGATGCGGTATACACCTGGGTTATCTGAAGGATCATCTATATCTTTGTTATTATTAAGAATTTTGGAAATATTATTAGAAGAAAAAACTAGTATGATGTTATAGTTTTTTAGTGAAGATGTTATGTGTTAAGAAAATCTGTTAAATTTAAATGATGAATATATTATATTATTATTTTAATTTTTTTCTTTGAAAAAGTGGATCAAATTTGATGATTGTTAAAAATAAACTCATAAATAAAGTCTTTTCTATTAAATCAAATGGGAAATTATTCATGAAATATTTAACAGACTGATGAATGTTCTTTTCTAAGATTTTCCTGAAAATTCTTTTTTTATGATTAATACATAAAAATGATAAAAATGATTCAGTCTTGTTTTTAACAGTCAACTCTTTAGAAGAGAGATACAGATTTGAACTTGTAAGAAATTTTGAGATTTTTTTCTTCAAAATCAAAACCATAATCAGCATCATTGAATTATAATAGTAATAATTGTGATTATAAAATTTGTGAATCTCCATTCTGTTCCGAATGATACTTCTTCAAGTAATTGTTTCCTAATATTGACGTTAGTTGTAAGAATAATACTATTTGAAAATCCTACAATAATATAAAAAAATCATATAATAATATATAAAATCATTATGTATAATCAGGGCAGCTGATGATGACCTAAAAGCCGAAACCGGTTTTGCAAAATAATAAAATTAAAATAGAGAACGAAAAATCTCTCAGGGGCCAGTCACTGTGACTGGTACGGGCTTAACAACCCCGAGGTACTCAAACTCGGAATCCTAAGGTGTAAATCCATCGTGCTGAGAGAATGGATGGCTCCACGTGAGTGAGTTGTTAATTATGTTTTCCAGATACCAGGCAACCTCTGGTCGTAAATAGCCTTTCTGCAGTTACCCAGCTCTGCTGTGGATGACGTTTAATTCAGAGGATACTCGTGAGATGAGAATAAACATCAATCTACAAAATAAAAATGATAGAGAGATTTCTGACTCTCAAAAATAGACGGTGCAATGAGTTCGCCTGAAAACTTCAAAATTACGAGTATGGAAAAGGTGGTTGCTTCACGGTTCTTGACCGTAAAACGTATCCATGGAGGTAATTTCGCCTCAGTTAGTCCATTTATTATTCAGAAAAGCTTGTTTGATCTTGGTGGTAATTTAAAGTCTATTAAAAAGACGAATGATGGTTTGTTGCTTGAAACTATGTCAGGAGCTCAATCAAACATTTTACGTAAAGTCAAACGATTGCTTGACACTGATATTATTGTTGAACCACATGGTGTGCTTAACACCACTCGTGGTGTGATCTATTGTCGGAATTTGTCAAACTGTTCCGTGGAGAAGATTCGTGATGAGCTACAATCGCATAATGTTATAAATGTGAAGAGGATTACCTCTAGGGTTGATGGTGTTTCTACCTGAAAAGCTGAAGGTTGCCTTCTACTCATTACCTGTAAGACTTTATGTCCCTAGTCCTCTACGTTGTTTTAGGTGTCAAAAATTTGGACATGCGTCTTTGAAATGTTCGCAGGCTCAAGTTTGTATTTGTGGTCGACCTCTTCATAGAGATTCTGAATGTGTTGAACCAGTCACTTGTGTGAATTGTGAGAGCGATCATTCGGCTCATGCGAAGAGCTGCCCTGTAAATGAACAGGAAATGGCAATACAAGAGATTAAAATGAGAGAGAAGTTGTCCTATTTCGAAGCCAAGAAAAAAGTCATTGTAGCCACCCCAAAAGATAGGTCTTTTGCTGACGTTGCTGTCTCTCCCTCTAAAGTCGATTATAAACGGCTCTTGGCGAAGTTGATTCCTTCGCTTGTAGAAGGATAGAGCCTTTATTGAATTTACACAATCTCTATTGGCAAGCTTAGACAAAGGAACAACAGGAATTTTCGGCTGAAAGACCAGCCAAAAATTCTCAATCCCGGTCAGCAGTCTGATGCCGGATCGGATAAATAAGAGGCGAGAGTCACAAGAGACCTCCTCTTTGGACGAGACCACAACGGACGCTGTTGAGGTTTCAAATACAAACACCAAAGAAGAAGGAGGAATGGGAGAAGGGAGGACCTAATAAATCCCCGCTCAATACTCAGTATTGCGCCGATCTTCTTTTCTTTTCTTGTTTAGTTCTTTCAAGTATCACTTACTGATCAATAATACGCTTTTGTTCAACATATCCCATTAATAAGTGAAATTCTCCAATGGAATTCTAACGGTTGCATCTAGCACTATTGTGATTGAAAACTTTTAATTAATGAGATAGATCCTGTTTGTGTTTGCTTGGAAGAATCACATCTCAAGCCGCACCAGCGATATTCCTTTCGTCGCTGGTCAATCATCAGAAAAGATTGTGATGTTTTCAGGCGCACTCATGGAGGCGTTGTTATTTTTGTTGAGCTAGAGTTACTATATAATATAGTGCAGTTAAACACCCAATAACAGGCAGTTGCTGTTTGTCTCACTATGGGGATCTGTGCAGTTCAACAGTAGTGGTTGGAAGGTAGAGCGGCTAATTGATTCAAATGACTTATGTTTGCTTAATGATGGTAAACTCACAGGTTTTATTGCTTGATCTCAAAGTTCTACTATAGACCTTAGTATTGCTTTTGCCGGTTTGATCTCTAGTTTTATTTGGTTATGGACGATCTCCATGATAGTGATCACTTCCCCATTGTCATTGATATGGGTGTGAACGCCACAAGACAGTCTGCACCGAAACGTTGGATCTATTCCAAGGCTGACTGGTCGGCCTCTTGCGACTCTTTAAATAGTTTTATTATAATGACTGGCTGTGAACATAAGAGTAAAAAAGCACTCTTTTAATATGTCTCTTCATCCACGGATAACCTCATTGCTTTCAAGTAAGCTAGAGCTTCTACTAGACGATTGGTGTTGAAGAACAAGAGAGACTTTTGGGATCAATATGTATCGTCTTTGAACAGAAGCACCCTACTATCAGAGATTTGGAAAAAGGTTCGTGCTATTATAGGCTATTTTCTAGAGAGTGGCTAGCTCTCCACTTCCCTCGTAAGGTGAGGTACCCCATACAACAACAGTAGCCGGCTAGGGTGCATTGGGGTTGCACTTTTGCACTGGCTACCCTAACAAAATGCTTCTCATCACACGCCTATCTATCTTACTAATTTGGGCCTCACTCGTTTGACCTCTATCTAGCACTTCCGCCGACCTTCCCGCAGGCAAACCACTCCATTCTGCCAAAGGTGGTCCGTGTTAAACAGGTCTTGGAAAAATCGGTCAAGCTGAGTCCTCGATGTTGTGAGGAAGCGGAACTTGGCTAGACCCTTAACGGGTCCATTGCCCGCGGAGAACCACTCGGAGGTGTCCACCAGAATCACGAATTTTACATGTGATCCTCCCAGCCGCCACGGAACAGCAATACAGTTGCAGAGCTCGATCCGTGACTCGCAGCCCTAGACTTTTCCACATTTACTTGAGACATAGACAAAATAAATATTGAATAAATAACATTGAGGGTAAAAATTTAAGTTATTTACAATTAAAATTTTCAGCGCTGTTGTAAATTGTCCTGGCTTCAGGAGCTTTTTATCATAAAGCCAGGCGTTACCCACTTTGTCGTCAGCAAGAGAAATAACTGACTTTCCTTGCGAGCGAAGCTGTCCCCATTTTGCAAGCTCTTGTTTTTTGACCTCCTGTTTTTTCTTATCCAATGCTCGTATATTTGCAGGGGGCCACTGAACCCTTATGGCATTGGCTAGGCTTTTAAGACGGTTCTCTATGCCTGATTCCAATGCCAGAGCTTGCATTACGGGGTCCATAGAATGTCGGAAACGGTACCCCGCCTTCAAGCTAGCGATACTGGCGATATTTTCTAGCTTGGGTATACCTAGTCCCCCATCTTTCTTGCAACAGTACAATAGACCACCAGCTATTGACTGCGGCAAGTGGAATATTCTTTTTATCACTCCCCTTAGCTCCCGGTCTAGTTCTCTGATTAATGTAATTGGTGGAACTGCGATCACCAATTGATAAAGGAAGTGTGGGGCCAGGTGAGTGGTGATAAGCTCAGCCTTTTAATGTGGTTTTAAACTAAGACGCTCGACCCGGCCTGAGACTTGCCTAAGTCGTGCGCCAAGGCCCTCGATGTCGACGCCCGCCCAAGGAGATATTTGTGTT
This sequence comes from Stenodera caucasica, assembly GCA_037414795.1. NCBI lineage: Eukaryota > Metazoa > Arthropoda > Insecta > Coleoptera > Meloidae > Stenodera > Stenodera caucasica. Next base: position 10,330 of record JAZBGZ010000891.1, on the reverse strand, counting down.
TCCAAATAGGTCAGCCTGTATCCCGAAAGGCTCTCCAGCTTTTGCAGAAGAGGTTCAAAAACTGCGTTGAATATAAGAGGTGATAGGGGATCGCCTTGTTGAACACCTCGCTGGAGTCGCATGGGTACTTCCAGCGTACCTTGCTTGATGACCGTGTGCATATTTTGATATGAGTCCTCCACAAGCCGCACCACAAGCTTTGGAAGACCCTTTCTACGTAGTGCATCCCCGATGACTGAATGTGGTATTGTGTCAAAGGCTTAAGACACGTCCAGCTGCACTACCACCAGCTCTTGCTTATTGCTCTTTGAGTGTCGCAACAACTTATTCAAAATATGCACGTTATTGAAGCACCCCGCTTCACTGACGAACCTTTTTTGGCGGGGTGTGAATTGCACGTGCTCCCTCAATTTTCCGTCGATTATTTCCCAGTATAATCGACAAAGGAGAGAGCTTATAGTTATGGGCCTGTAATTCTCTACTCTCATAGAATCCTAGCCTTTCTTGAGTAGTAGAGATGTGCGATTCATTCTCCATTGTGCTGGTTGACATTGGCAGCACATTTGGAAGTTATAATACAAATGGAGAACTTCGACAGCTGTCCAGTGTAATATGTGTCTCTCTCGTATTTCATCTGTACCAGCTGCAGTATCTTTCTTGATACGGGAGATCCTCCGCTTTATCTCCTGGATAGTCACAGGAGTCAGGATCTCACTGAGGTCTCTGAGGGCTTCGGATTCTCCCCTGTAAGGAAGGTGTGCGTGAGGCCTACTACCCCACAAACTCTGGTAGAGCTGCTCGACCTCTTGGGCCGGCAGCTGATGAGCGGCTTCCTCTATCCACTCCACACCGTTCCTTACACAATGAGCTAAACGAGCTGGATTTTTCAAAAAGAGATCCTGTGTACGCGCGTTAACGAATCGCCGACGGCTACGCCTCGTTTTACGCGGTTTTGGCCCTTCATGCTTTGGCTTAGCATCTGTGCTACCCCCAGTTCTTAGGTAGCCGATTACGCTCTCATAAATATAGTCTACGTGTTCTTGTGGGACCTGTCCATCAAGATCACGAGCGTATCGTAGGGCATCTTGCAACAGCTGGATTGTTGCTTGCGCTTTCTGAGACATAGCCTTTGTAATTTGTTGACTGTGAGCCAAGGCTGCTCCCAATGTCTCTTGCCTCCACTCGGTTTCCTCAATGGAGGTGGGAGTGCTATTTTGAACCAGAATCTCCGGGATCTCAGGCAACCACACATGTGGCTCCTCGGAGGCTAGTTTGGCAGAGAGAGCGTGTGCAGAGCCCCCGTGAACCTCAGAGAACTCAAGTTCACTGGGGACACACTCTCCTCGTTCAAAATTCTCAACTTGCGTTATTTCTTGAGGGTCACCCCTGCCCTCAACGGGTTCCTCCTCAAAAGCAGACTGGACTTCTTGAACCTTCCCCAACAGTTCGTCCAAACGTCTGCGGTATGTCGGTGTGGCTCTTTTATCACGTATCTGCTTGCGGGTTTTACCTGGCAGATACTCCGACATACACTTGGCTATACACCTCTCGTGTCGCAGCGAAACCTCCATGTCTAACATAATTTTAATTTCGGCCTCCGAAAAAGTTTTGCCAGACAATTTCGGAGCCGTTTTATGGGATGCCCCCTCATCCCGTACTGCGGTAGCCCTGGCTTTATTTCTTACGAGAGGGTGCCTGTGGCGTTCGTGGGTGGCCAGCCCACGCCTGCTTGAGAATATTTCTCCGCACACTCCGCAGGACACGCCATCGATTGGTGGAGGTGCTGGAGGCCCAGTGCACATGATCCATCATTTGTGGATTCCACAATACCTTTGAACTCACCACTACAATCAAAATATATAAATAACCTTAAATAATTCTTTCTTTGATTCTGAAGTTTTATTATTACGAATAGTTATAACCACGGAATTGTAGGTCTTTATAGATGTCTTTTTTTGTTAGTTTAACACGTGTTTCATCATCTTGTCGAATTATTAATGGCAAATCCAGTTGATAGTCCGTGATTTTAGAAGTTAGAAAAACTTGTCCTGTTGCTACAAGCTCTTCTTTATCATGCACCTATAATTTTTTTTTTAATTTTCGGATAACTGTGAGAGCTTAATGTTTTGGAAGCTATCGGAAGATGTATCAAATATCTGACTTCATCACAGACTTAACAATTTTTTTTAAAACATACAAAAATTAGTTTAGTAACAGATAACCGATGCATTTTCCATGAATTGGTAGCTTGATCAACAATATTTAAATTTTTTGACTAAAATTATTGGGCAAAACATATTTTATTACACAGATTGTCCCAGCTAACTATGGGCACTTTTTGATCAACTCTCTCGATTCACTTTTATTTATACAAGATATAATAAAAATTCCGCGGATCTATTCTATATTGTAAGACCTGAGAAATAACTGTCTGGAAAAACCGGTCTCTCAGCTATTTTGCAAATTGGAGAAATCTTAAACTTTACGTGTTTTATTAATTTTGTGGAGTGAACATCTTAGATAATAGTTAAGGTCGTAAATTGATAAACAAAGTACATTCCTCTACAACAATTATAAATTTCCTTAAGCGACAAATGTGGAGATTTTTTCACACTCCTTTGTGAATAGTGAGAATTCCTTAAATAAAATTATAGTAGAACATTTTTCAAAACTGTATCTTATATTGAATGGGTATCATTAACTAGTTCTAACTCAAAAAAAAATAAGTGACCAAAATCCATTTTATACCTGATTCTGATTAGCATCAATCTACTCTTTATTATTTCTCATTCAGAAATAATGAGTAATCGAGATTTATTGAACCGACAATAGGTTCACCATTTAATTAAGAAATTATAATTATGGATAAGAATTTTAGCAATAACAATTTGAGTAAAAAAAACCTTTTATATAGATAAGTAAGGATCAGCTATCGTTCCTTAGAGTATTTTCTTATAGAAATAATGATCAAACGTAGAAAAACAATAACTCCGCTAAAACTGTCGAAATGGCCTCGTGACGTCATGGCTGATGTTCAGATATATGATTTAATTGAATCCTTATTGAATTTTTTTTTCTCTGTCATTGCCTCACAGGCGTATCTTATAGATTGTAGATCAACAAATAAATGTCAAAATAAAGACATTCAATCACAAACATTGATGTTACTATTTGTCAATTGTTTATCATATTAATACTATTATTGCGTTAGACGCATGACAACCTAAATGTGAACTTTTTAAAATGGATAATAAATTGATCGAATACATAGCTTTTCTTATTTCATCGAAAGTATTAGAGCTGTTATATTTACCTCAAAATGCTGATTGGCTGATGTCAACATGACAGTCAGTTCCAGCTTTAGATCCCTATGAATATGTATAGTTCTCAAGAAACGACAATTTTTGGAGACAATCTTCATATTATTCATGTCTTCATTAATTTTTGTTGCCAAAGCTTGCCAAACAAGATACAAATATCCTGTTATTGGAAATATATTCTTGCCTAGAGTTTTTGAGGAAAATTGATGAGAGTCAATACAACAGATAAACAAATTCTCTCATCTCACCATCAACTATATGATCATTTACGAGTAGGCTTGTGAATTAATATCAATGGTTGTACATTTTTCATCATTACTCGGAGAAATTTCGGGCTCTTGTTTAGCAACAGGCCAAGATTTTGAGTGATCCCATTCGACAAATGGTGAGATCATTGGAGTTGATCGACTAACTGGAAGATCGATCTTTGGATAGATTTGTGCCAAATCCATATTACAACCAACATTGTATAACCTAAAAATCTCATGGAACTAAATATGTCAAGAAAAAATTAAGAAACAAATACCTTCCTAAAATTTTCAGTAATAAATCTTTGCCATCCATTGAAGAAATTTCATCGAAATTAATCAATTCACATTGATTGTTGCAAAAAGTTAATCGTCCATTACCAATCTCTAGTGTTCCATTTAAAGAGTGCATAAGTGACATTACCTCCAAAAGCAAAATTAGCAACACCTGAAATTTTGTAAGTCAATTGAGAAAATTTTGGTCGATGAATTTTTCATACCGAGAAGTCCACTATTTGCCGGGACAGGTGTTTTTTCTGAAACAACTCGTAGACGACCTTGCAACACAGCATTAAGTATTGGTCGTGGAGATGTAAAATTGATATTAGGCGGAATTATACCTTTCTCCATTGTAAGAAGTACTTTAATCATAGAAGATATTCCAGAAGCTGGTTCACAATGACCAATATTAGATTTTAGTGAACCAATCAATAATGGAGTCTCACGATTCTGACCAATCACTTTATCAAGAGCTTCGATTTCTATTGGATCGGCTTGACGTGTTGCTGAAATGAGGGGACATATTTAATTTTAATTAAAGATTTAATGAATGGAAACCACCAGTATTACGTTCTTCAATAAGCTCTTTCAAAAGTTGCAATTGACTTTTTGCTGATGTCGTTGTAATGCCTTCAGATTTGAAATCATCATTCATTGTTTTGCAATGGACCACTTCAGCATAAATTCGTCTCGAATGTTGAAGCTTTTGTAGGAATGAAGCAGTGCAAGCCTTAGAACGAACAAAACCATCAGCATCTTCAATTAACGGTGAACATAAAATTCTTTTGCTCAAAACCCCAACACGGAAATACTATTGAGTAACGAATGGATTCAAACATAGATGTACACCAATGATGATGGCAGAATCGATTATTCCATTCTTGATGCTTCCATAAGCTTCTTCAAAACAAAAACCGGAGCTACTGCAAGCTGTATCAATAGTATGGGATGGTGCTTCTAATCTCAAGAAATAACTGATTCTATGAGCCAACATTGATCTTATTTGTCTGTAACAAGCTAAGATACTATCAATCGTCAATAATGGAAATCTGAAATGTTTACCCAGTAACAGAAAAATTTTGTGATTTCAATTCTTTCCGAAACCATTTATCTTCTGTTTCTGATGAAGTAACACCAACAAAAACACCAGTTTTTGTACCTTCTAATTCGGATGGATGATAACCAGCATCTATGACAGCTTCAACAGCTTTCTCTAATGCCATACGTACTCGAGGATCCATTGTTATAGCTTGCCGATGATGGATACCAAAAAATCCAGCATCAAATTTGTCGATATTCAATAATTTTCCTGACCGTTTCGGTATTTCTGGATCTTCAAATGACCATCGGCGATCATCATCAGTTATCAAATCAATTTTATTGAAAAGATTATCACGTAATTCATGAATGTTTTCAGTTTCAGGGAACTTTCCAGACATACCTTAAACAATTTATTGGCTTCTTTTTGATAGATTTATTTCTGAATAGCTAACCTAAACTTAAATATCCCGAAAATCATCGAATAACAACTACTGCTATATTATATCGAGTGATCACTATTCCTAAGATTATTTTTATTTGTACCAGTTTGAGAGTGAGAAAATACAACTTTCCAGAACAGAAAAATACGGGAAAACACTCTTTTTCGAAGAAACTTTCAATTAAATCAAGTTTCGACATAGAAACTTGGATGACATGAACTTAAGTTAGAGATGCTCAAGCCAATTATTCATTTGAGAAGTTTTTATGGTAAGACTTCTGTTATATATAGTTAATTGACAATGAAAACAGCATGTAAAAAAGTTGATCATAATGCTTAAAAGCAATAATTTCACTTGTTATAGAAAAACTCATTAACTGCAAAAGATAGGAGTGAATGAATGTTTCATTCCAAATCTAATTCAACGATGGTCAAATTCTTAAGGTTTTGCATACATGTCATTTATGAAACTATAGTGAAGCTATATGGACAATTCTTCAGTATTTTCATGAAAACACTGAACTGCTCTGTACAAAATTCTGAATAGCTTAATTAGTTCCAGGAGATCGTTGCTTGAAATTTTTTAGAGTTACAAACAAAGTAGACTGTGATTTATTTCATATAGGATGTCCTATCAAAAAAGGAATTTATCTTGTTTGTTCGTGAGAATAACGAGGAAGTGATAATTGGAGGCCTTAAAAGTCAATGTATAATTGATTGGTGGAAAGGAAAATCAAATTTTGAAATTATCGTTACATTAAAACAAAGTGCACTAATTAAAAACCTCTGTGAAAATGAAATATAAACGTTTCTATTCGATTTTTCAATTATTTCATAACTATTTTATAAACGCGAAATAAAAATCCTGAATATGAAGCTTACATCACTTTCTTCATTAATGATTGATATAGTGAATAATAGTGTCTGGTTCTAGTATTTCTATTATAAGCAAATCTCTCACGAGCAGTAAATGGAATGTGCATTTGTGAATTAAAGCTAAAAAGTGAATTTTTTGTCTTGATCAAATTATTGAAAATTCTCCCTAAATCAATTCTTGAGAAAAGAAAAGAAAACAATACTAAGAAGAAGAAGAAAAAAATTGACCTGTCCATTTATTAGCTCTAATTGACAAATGCACATTCTATTTTTTACTTGTAGAAAATTTGTTTTTCAAACTTTTTATATCGCGTTGATAAAATAATTATAAAATAATTGACAAACCATTTTATATTTTCAACAGATTTGAGGATATATCTTCCTATATCAATCCAGCAAAAAACTCAAAATTTGATTTTTATCTCACATAGTTCTCATTTATCTAGAAAGATTTTCTCACCGGTCAGTTGTATGTACAACATTGGGTGTTCTGTTGAGGGTCCTCCAATTTCTACTCAATTATTCTCAGAAATATAAATAGAGGACCTTTCGGTTGAGATATCCTGTAAAGGATTCTTATTCGGCTTCTTAATAAAGTTTTTTACCAGATGCATTTTATTATTTCTATTATTTATTGATGGATTGTAATGAAAATCCATAAAATCATATGACGCTCAAAGTCACATCCCTCAATAAGAATATTATCAAGCACTTACGATTTTTGAAAATAAATGACAATATGTAGTTTGCTCATTTCGAGTGCATCTTTATATTGTAGCGTATTTGAAGTCAATAAAATATTTTGAGCACCTTGATATTAAGTCTTGCTAATTTATGACCACTTTTTGGAGCAATTTTCATTATTTTCAATTTTAATCCCATTTCACCTAAAGTGAAGCGTTAATAAGGAAAGAAACAAAACACCATGCATTAATTCCGAAGTCAACTATAGCTAACATTTAAGATAAAGCAATTTTATGTCATAAATTTAATTTATAACTCGAAAAACAGTGGAGATATTCAGACCAGTCTATCTTATCATGTTCAATTTGAAAAAAGATCTGATTTGGGTATTCATAATCGAGACTTTCTCGAGAAAAGAGATATTGATAGAGAAAATCTGTTTAATTATTTTCTGTTTCATACCTGTTATAACTACTTTGTAGTTAGATAGTTCTTGATTATTGTTCATTTTGTGTGCACTTTTCAATAAACGTACTTTAAATACAAAGTTATAAATCTAACGACTTGCCAATATCAAAAGTTATGGTTTTTATAGGTACACCTTTGAACTTATTTGTAGCAACGAATTGTATTCTGATTAGATCAAATATATTGAATAAATCATATAAATTCATATAAACAGGGTGGAAAAAAAGTATCAAATAATGGCTGTAACTTTTTAATTCGGAAAGTTATGAACAAATATTCAATATAAAAATTGTTTGGTTTATTACTATGCTTGATGTGACCCTTTCAGTTGAATCCTATCTTCTTTTGTTTTGCTGCAATTGCAACCAACTTTGTTTTTTTAAATAGCACCCATATATTTTTTTTGGGATTCTCGAAGAAGCGTATTATTTTGTATTTAATAATAGAATTTGGTTATTGATTTCTCTGATTATTATCATTTATTCACTGATCAAAGTCTTTCAATTATGAATTGGAGAATGCGGAAATTGATGCAATACATTATTCAAACTGCTAATTAATGTTCTTTGATCTGATTTTCGAGCAAGGTAATGTTTATTAATTTTGAAGGAAAAATGCCTACGTACAGTCTGATAGATATGTTATTAAAAAAAAAAAGACAATCAGACACTGCTATCAATTATAACAATTAAAAATAAAGAACGTAATTTAGTAAATCTCTCTATATTTGAGATTTATGCAGTATATTTATACAGACGATACAGTTGGTAAAATGGAGCAATTACATGATCAATATGCATCTACTATTTCACCATAATTCACAAAATGAACTTAATAATAATTGAGTGAGTGGTTGTTTTTCAGAAATTTGTCAATAAAATCAAGTTGCTTGTTAGCGTTTCTTTTTTGGATGGATCTATTCAGAGGTAGCCCTATTTTCTTGGAAATTCTCATACAATCGAAACAAGTTTTTGCTAGTTCTCAAAAAATTCTTTTCACTAAATTTCGTTCAATTATTCAAATTTATTTAAACAATAAATAAACAAATGAAAGTTTTAAATAATGAATGCCGAGATGGATGCTTATATTTCTGATTCTCTAGCCTCATAAAAAATTGTCTGTGGTCTCTCTTCTATATCCAAACAATATGATTTTGTAATAACAAATTTACTGTGAAAAAAATGCCAGTGGCAAGGTCAATTGAAAATGATATCATTATTCAAATTTTAATTTTGTTTGTACCTAATTGGTATTGTTCAATAAATAAAACATTAGGTACAATGTATAAATTTAATTAAAAAAATTCAACTATTCAGTTGAAAATAGACCAATAGA
>JAZBGZ010000890.1:0-18522 GCA_037414795.1 Stenodera caucasica | reverse complement strand
GTGCTTGGAACAGGAGAACGAGTACGATTGTGGTGAGTAATTTTCAATTACACAATTCAATTGTTCAAGGTGTAATCGATTACCTATTGTTTTTCAAATTTGTTGTTCTCTTTTATGTTTGAAGTTCAAAATTTCAATATTTTTATGCAAATAATGCATTGAAAAATTAAAGTCAACTGTTTTGCTTGAAGTTGTGAGTAGCTTCAAAATTAGTTGATTCTATTCTTAATTGTTAATCAGTATGATCTCATCATCTCTCGTAAAATAAGTGAGGATGAATGCTTTTAGATTTCTCAATTTATTATTTATCTATTATTCACTAAACACATGATAATCAAATAAATTTAAGTAACAGATCAAATTATCTCAAATTGTTAGGAAATTAAGATTGAATAAAATAAAATATTGGAATAAGAAATTTAAAAAAATCTCACTGTTAATGAGAATCACTCGAATTAATCTCAATTTTCACTCAAAAAAGATTTATACTGATAAATCAAATTGATTAATTCTAATAAATCAATCTCTTGGATTAAATGATGGATGAGAAATTTTTTTTATTAAAACTCAAGCCTAAGACAATGAAATCAAAACCAAATCCATCTGATAACAATCAAAATTATTTTTATTAATATTAATACAATGCTTCTTTAGTGACTTAATAATAATGAAATAATTTCGTAAAAACTTTTTCACAGAGACATGTTTCAATCATCATTATGGTCATCATCAATCTAGAGTTTAGAGTTAAGACAAGAAAATTAAGAGCTATATCGTAATGAACCATTACTTATGGTATCTACACACATAGGGATCTCATTGACAATTTGGTCGTTCAAACTCATCAATGAAGACATCGTTACGTGTGTGGTGAAAATTTATCTGTGAATTCAGTTGACAATTCATATTTTCACCACACACGAACCGATGAAGTTGTCAATTTCATAAAAAGAGACATATTCACCTGAATATTATTCTTCAAAAACAAAGAACATGTTCTTTTGATTTGATGGAAATTAAAAAGATGTATCTTGATTTAGCCTATTTCCAAAATAGCCTTTTGGTTACTTTTATATCCTAAACAATCTTTAAGTGATCCCTTAAACGACCTACTAAGTCGCTTTCGATTTTTTCAACAATAAGGATGTTATCCGAGATTTAAACTTTAGCTGCATATGTATACGAAATGTAACAAAATTTTTATAAATTTTATGGATGATATTAAATAAAAATAAAAATAATTAAATAGGTAGAAATTAAATTAACAATTATAAGAATTTCTAGAAAAACTTTGTGAATATCAACACATGTTTTCTCAACACTTGAATCAATAGACTCTTACTTACGACATAGTTGTCAACTTTCTTGTCCAAACTCTAGATTGATAATGACCATAATGATGATTGAAACATGTCTCTGTAGTTGAAAATAAATATCTTTGGATGAACTTTGAAAAAGTTTTTACGAAATTATTCACCTCATTATTAAAATTACTTTTTTTCAAATTTTAATCATTTTATTTAACTCTTCATTTAATTTTGATCAAAATTAACAGAGCACTTATTGAATATTCTGCTTATCTACAAATTTTTTTACTCAATTCCTCACGACAAATACAGTACCTCGGTATATGTCTAATCCGTTCCAGAACTTTTCCCATAAAAAACAAAGGGGAAATGATTGATACGTTCTCATAAAATTTTTTTTATCGCTATTGGCATATACAGGCTGTTTACGGACCTGTGATTTAACTTTTGAGGGGTGATTAAACATCTCAAAAAAAGGTTATGAAGGCTAAAATGCCTTCACAAAAGTTGTATAATAAGAGAGATATGAATTTTTAAAAAAAACAAAAAATTATAATCTTTTTTGGATTTCAATTTGAAAAAATATTGGGGTGATTGAACATCTCAAAAGTTTATTAGCGCTATAACGCCTTGATAAAAGTTGTCGAATAAAAGAGATATAAGGAATTACAATTTTTATGTTTTTTCCTAAAATCATATCTCTTTTATTATTTATTATATTTTGTTTGTTAAGGCATTTTAGCGTTAATAACCTTCTTTTGAGGTGATCAATCACCCCTTCAAAATAAAATCACCATCAGACCGTAAACATCCTGTATACTGATAAGATTGTAAAAAATAATTTGCTCAATAATAATCCATAAATACAAAAGCATAAAATTAATGAAAATTTGACACAATTTTTTTTTTCTTTTCTCGTCATGTATCAAACAACATTTTTCGCATCCAATCAGGATTTAACTCCAAAGCGGACGTGTACCGAGGTAGCACTGTAAGTTCAATCCTCTTTCAAAAGTATTTGAGCTGACAATTTTTTTCCAAACTAATTAATCCTTCTGTTAAAATTGCGTTGTTTCAACTTTTATTTATTTGAAAGAATAACTTCTTAATAATTATTGATATCTCTTTATTTATTGATATTAGTGAAAATGATGGCCAGCGACAACGTAGTCAAAATTTAATTTACGAATTCTCTTTGTTCTGGAGACCTGACTTGTTTTATACTATTTGATCACGTGTCCCTACTGAAGGGTTGAACTGGATTTAGTTTAGACTTTGGACTATCGAAAAATAATAAAGTTCATACTTACGGCTAATAAAAAATAAAAAATCATATATTAGTTGCAGGTAAACAAAATGGATTTAATGGCACAAAAAACCGAATATTAGGGCTGTTTTGAATATACAAAATAACTCACAAGGTTAAGAAAAAGGTCAACTCTCCAGACGTCTGAAATAGGGATCATAAAACTTTCTATTTTTCTTTCTCTATTCAGTAAAAATTTTCATATAAGCGCGAGTCGGTCTCATAAAAATTAAAAATTACTCAAATATTCTATATTCAAATGAGATGTTTTTATGTTACAATTAATTATCTGAACTACGAGTACCTATGTATATTTAATTAATCACTATACATATCGCTTCGAAGTTTCGAGGAACTGAAACTTGTTTAAAGTGAGTTACAGGAATAGTGATCTAGAATGTCTATATCAAATTTGATAACTTTCAAGTTTGTTCATGGAGTCGGTGATAATTCACAACTATTCGGTTTTTGATTGAAAACAAAATTTTTCTTTTATTTTAAAAATAAAACCATGAAATCAATTTGTATTTCGAATTTTCATACATATTTGAGATTTGAGATAATATAACAGTGACTTCTGTTTCAGTCGTCAACAAGAATTTTTAAAAAGCTGATATTTTCGCCATTAATTTGTCAATATTTTGGTGATGAACTAGAATCTTTTAGTGTAACTCTTTATTCGGCTTCTTCGTTTGGTGAATTTTACAGTTGATAATTTTTGTGTTTTTCATTATCATTTCAATTTGTCACAGTAACCTTATAGGTGAACATTCAGATTTACCTCACATTATCTCATTTTTTAATAAACAATTGAAATGTCGTGATAAAAAAAAGCCTCAATAGTGGTGTTCATAAATAACCAGGTGTTTAGTCACTAAATTAGTCTAGTTAGAATGTTGGTTCTCAACGAGATATGCCGTGTAAAAAGATTATTTAGTTTATTGTCTTATTTTGATCTCAGGAATTTACCCGTGAGCTATGCTCTATTGAGAAATATCCTGTAAATAAAAAAAAAATATTTATTATTATAAGTATGATTATTAGGCGTCTCATTATCACTTTATCATCACAGCCTTGTGTACTATTATGAGATCTATACATTGTATTGTATTCTTCCTTTTTTGTTTTGAATAAGTTTGGATAATTTCCTTTTTCTTTCTGGTTCTTTGTTTATCTGTCTCGAACGATCGGATCGGAAAGTATTATTTGTTATAATACAATAGCTAAAGGGTGTTGGTTGTAGTCATGGCAACAATTATTTGCTAAGTCACACCTCAAAGAGATTATCATCCATTTTCTAATGGTAATTTGTCGAAAAATATGTTTTTGAAGGATTGTTCTCACGGTACTGGCTTCTAATATTAATTGTTGTTTGTATGGTTTGTTGTATTTTATAGAGGATGGTTTCGATTTTTATCTGGCTTACTTACTTTATGACTTTTTAGATGAACAAAATATAGGAAATAACTTGTTCGGAGTTCAGCATAAATCAAAGTATATATGTTGATTTTGTGCTTATTTAACGACTTCCAAGTAATTCATTGTATGTTGGGTTTTGTGTTGATTTATTATATTCTAATTCATTGTTGGATTTCGATATACAACTTTTTAAATTGTTAGCAAGAATAATCTCTTTTTATTATTGGTAGCTCTTTATATGAGATCGTTTTGTGTGTAGAGGCCCTTATCGTTTATAAATATTTTAGCCATTTACAATTTTAATCATTTATAAGATTCATTTGGATACAATTAAGTGAACAAGATGAGAACTCAATATGTTTTAATTTAATTCATTGATCATAATACTTTTCAAACTAATAAAAATTAAATTTGATTGATTCCAATTATTCAAGTACATAAACGTTGTTATCAAAATTTTAGACTACAATTCTATCAATTTATTTATAAATATCAATTGTTATTTTTCTTGAAATTTTCTTTTTGTTTTATCAGATGGAGATTTTCAGAATTCAATTCGCTCCACTTAATGTTTCATTACCATTACAACGAAGATTACAGACACTTGTAGCTGCTACTTGGGCCGTTACATTCGCTTCAAATGGCCCCATATGTTCATTGATAACAATTTATTTATTATTATTATTCACGAAATTTTGGTGGTTGATTCTTTTATATTTATTATGGCTATATTACGATCAAGATATATGCGACAATGGTGGTCCTCTTTCTGAATTTGTACGTAATTGGAAATGGTGGCAATATAATCATGATTATTTCCCATTACGTTTAACTACAAAATTAGAAAATCTACAATTAGATCCGAAACGTGATTATTTATTTTGTAATTTTCCACATGGCCTACCATACACTGGTGTTATTGATGCATTTGCAACAAATTCTAGTGAATATAGAAATTTATTCCCATCGTATCAGCCAAGAGTTGTTACATTAACCCAACTGTACGCGTGGTGTCTTGGTACACGAGCCTAAAGCTGATTTCTCTCGAAGGATCGTTGATTTGAATGTATTGTAATGAATGGTAATAATGATAGTCGATGTTGTGTTAAAAAATGAATTGATTTAATGTAAGTGATGACTAACAAGAATACAACTACTCGTAATGGTTTTGCCCTTGTTCTTCCGGTGGTTTTCGTCACCGAAAACCTTCAGGGGGTGGGGTGCAATCCACCCAAACCTTTAGCACGACACCCCATCCTTGTACTAAACTCTAATGATTAACAATTGTACTTATCATCTAACTAATTCTAATACCTAACACCTATATTCACGAACATGTCGCCCCCCTTGAAGTGTTACAATAAATCAAGACGGTAATAAACACACTTTTCTCACGGCTCGTTTCAACACAACGCATAAACTGGTCATTTTGCACGTCTTCTTCAGGAGGTGCCGTTATAGGATAGCCGATGAGAAAATGACCTGGGGTTAGGGCTTGGAGGTCATTTGGATCATGGGATAAAGGAGTAATCGGACGGGAATTCAAGCAAGCCTCTTTCGCTGTTAAGAACGTGTAAAACTCCTGGTATGTCAATGACGCATCGCCAGGGACTCTTTTTAAATGATGTTTGACGCTTCGGACCGCTCTTTTCCATAAATCGCCAAAATGAGGAGAATTTGCGGGTATAAATCTAAATTTTATTTGCTTAGGACTTAGGTCGTTTGTTATATGATTTTGAAAGTCTTACGAACGAAAAAGTTCTAGCTCAGCTCCTATAAAATTTGTGCCGTTATCGGAAAAAATCTCTGCGACATTGCCTCGCCTGGTCCTAAAACTCATTAGCACCGCAATAAAACTTTTTGATCTCAAATTTTCTACTAATTCCAAGTGAAGGGTCTTAGTCGCAAAACAGATAAAAAGCGCTAGGTAAGCCTTTACCTTGCGAGTATAAAAACCTCTCGTTCTACCTTCCTTAATTAGGAAGTGACCGGCATAACCGACTCCCGAAATATGAAAGGGTCTAGTCTCGTTGGGCAGGTTGCTCATTTTTTGGCCGCACGGCCAAAAAATGGGTTGGTACGGTTACATCGATAACAATCTTGGATAATACGGTCAACCGTGTTTCGGCCTGCGAGTGGCTAGAACTGTTGGCGTACGGCTGCCAACGTAGCTTGATTACCGGCGTGCAATTTCTTTTCGTGGATATGTCTAACAATCAAACGCGTCACATGATGTTTTTCGGAAAGAATAATGGGGAATTTATTATCATAACCGATAATTGCAGGTTTCAATCGACCACCGATCCTAAGCCATCCCTTGTGGTCTATAAATGGATCTAATTTTGCTAGCTTCACGGTTTTTACATTATTATTGAGATTGTCTATCTCCCTGGATAATGAATGTTTTATGATCACCGATGTCGCGTTGTTAAGCTCTTCGAGTGATAGAGAAAATTTATTTAAACCGTTTAAACTGGAATTCTGTTTTTTCTCAAGCTTAATATTATCACAGGCTCTACCCTTTAATCGGCTGATAAGGCGTAAGCAATAAGCGATAACTCTTTGTAATTTGATAAAGGATGAGAATTTTTTCACGACCGGTAATTCCGGTGGGACCGTGACAAGATTTGCAGAAATTATCGCCTTTCTTTCACATAAACTATGAGGCTCCGTCTCTGATGAATTCGATGGTAATAGCGGCCATTTCTCCGCATCGAGTGTTAAAAATTCAGGCCCATGCCACCATAGTTTACATTTCTTTAATTGGCGAGGGAATGCTTCTTTGGATACGACACTAATTTGGGGGACCCGTGACTGAATGTTTGAATACCGCATGGTGTGGCAAATGGTACGCATTTCTAAGAAACTCTTCGTCGTCTTCGGTTACGAATTCCATATGGCCTAACTGTAAATACTCGGACATGAAATCTCTGTAGGAGGTACTAAGAAACTTATCTCTTTTAAAACTTTTTCCCTGAATTTGTGAACTGTTTCATCGCAAGAGAACTAAATTGAGGTTTGAATGGCAGTTTCACAATAAATTTGCCATATGGAGCCTTTAGAGTGTTTTTACAAAAATGTGCTTCGCACTCTGCTTGTTCTACTGTCATATTTAATTTCTGTTAGACCTCTTCCTTCCCCACCCCCCAGAATTTGGTGAGTTGTTTTTCTACATTGGTATCAAGACTAACCGATATTAAATAACATGATAAGGAATTCTCGTTTTCTGCGTCCGTGTTTAATTCACCTCCAATTATCCAACCGAATTTTGTTTCTTGTAAATACGGTTGTTTGGGTTTAACCTGGATCGGACCACCGATTAAAGAACTCCAAAATTAATTTGCTCCGATTAACAGATCAACGCGTTCAGATACGTTGAAATCAGGATCGTCTTAAATAAAACTTGAAGGGATTTGCATCAAATTCTCATCGAAACTGATCGAAGGTGTTGGTCTTGTGATTTTCGACAGGACGAAGCAGTCTAAATTTGTGGCAAATCCAATTTTTCAAATAGATCTGAGGTTATTGGATTAGCCTTTGATCAAGCAGGGCACGACAATGATGAAATTTGCCGTTATTATAAGCGATTAGCAATTTTACCGTTGTTAATAAGATCTTATTGTTTGGAGCCATATGCAACGTGTTTTGTCCATGTGGAGCAAAGTATGTATCTGCTTACATTCTTCGCAAGGAGAAGTCACCCTACAATTGACAGTTGCGTGACTTGACCTCAAGCAATTATGACATAATTTGAGCCTCTCGACTTGTGACCTCCTATCTTTAACATTTAAATTCAGCAGATCTTGATACTGAAATTGTGAGCCTTTTTGCACAATGCACATACCCCCTCTGAAATTACGTGGGTCGCAAAGTTGAGGCTTAAATTTCTGAATGAATTTTGAATTGGATTTCTCGTAACAGTTTTTCCTACGTTCTGATAAGAATTTCTTACCAACGTTAATGACTAATATCTGGTATCGCTGTTCCAAAAATTTATTGAATTTCTCATAAGTGGGCAACTCCTTATCAAGTGAAGTCTGCCATTCTTTTTTAGAATAAAAATCTAATTTTTCACATAAAATAGAAATTAAGAGCGAATCCCATGAACCCGTCGGTAATTTCAATAAATCTAACCGGTTAAGTATGGGTCATCGGGCCCAGCGGGGTATTAAAGTCAACTCTTTTCTAAAGGTAGCTCATGGATAGAAAAGGCCAAAAAACGAAAAAATTAACCTCTATCCCCTATATAACCCGAGTTATGAAGGTGACAGCCCTTAACTTTAAAGTGAGTTTTCTTCAAAACCATCAGAGATAATTAGATGAAATTGATAGGGGACGTTGATATGTAATAGCTTTATATTTGAGAATTTTCTCACATTTGTACCACATCATTGAGGATATAAAAAAATTATTCAATTTTTAAGGGTGTTTCTATACTAACCCTTAAAATGACACCTTCCAAAAAAATCTATATTATCAAACAGTGACATTATTATCATGTGTAAAAATTATAGCCGGATCAATTTGGTGGGAGGTGCTCAAAAAAAATAAAATCTTAAGTAATGAACATAATTAAATTGTTTTTATTGAATTATAATATATGAGCGTAATATTATTATATGGGTATAATTCTAATATTGAGAGAGAGAGAACATCTCTTATTTCCTACTATTAGAAGTTATTAATTCATTAGTAAGAATATTGCACGATTGATTGATTAATATAGGTTAGTATTAATTATTCAATTATTGCCACTATTTTTCCAACAAACTCTATTATTATCGACACATACAGTATGTTTTTTTTACGAGGGCAAATTTTTTGAGAAAAGGCCTTTACCATTGAAATTTTGAGATGCAACTTTCAAAATGTTTGATGGGGTTATCCAGAGATGTTCTGAGACTTAAAAGTGATTGCGTAACTATTTTGGAAATTGGTCAAATTGACGTCATCTTGTTTAATTGAAGTCAAAAAATAAAAAATCTTATTCAAGAACAATGAGAAGGTTCTCATGCGTACGTTAACCAAAAATTAGCTCTTAATTTTTTCCAATGAAGTCGAATAAAAAAATAAAAAAAATTAGAATTAAAGAGGTGAAATAACAAAAAATTATTTGACTCATCATAATCAAACAGAAATAGTCAGCTCAGATGACACCTTATCCCGAAGATCATTGGAAATGTTTGCAATTAGATCAAAAAATGACATAATTATTCAGTTGTGGTAATCATCAAGATGCACACAAATCACATTATTGTCTTGATTAAAATTTTTCAGAAAATACTGAAATTCTTTGATTATGATCGAAAAATGAGAATTTGTCACCTGAAACATTGAAATTACCATCGATATTAAAAAAAGTCTACGTAAATTGTCTTCTTAGAATTTTACTATTAAAAGAATACATTGTTATGAATTCTTTTATCAGCCCCATTCATCATTATTAGTAAACAATGTAGAAAAACTATGTTGAGTGTTTTAAAAAAAAAACATCTGAATTGTAAAGCCGCTTCCACATTAGCGCATTTTGCCCGAATCGAACGTTCGCGAACCACTTGAATTAAGGCGAATTTCCCTCATTTGGACGCTGATGTGAAAGCGGCTTAATAAATGTTATTTGTTTTTAAAACACCCAACATAGTTTTTCTACATTGTTTACTAATAATGAATAAATAGAGCTGATAATAGTATTCATAACAATGTATTCTTTTAATAGTAAAATTCTAAGGAAACAATTTACGTAGACTTTTTTTAATATTGATGGTAATTCAAATTTTTCAGGTGACAAATTCTAAAAAAGAGTCATTTTTCGATCATAATCAAAGAATTTCAATAGTTCCAAAAAAATTTTAACCAAGACAATAATGTGATTTGTGCATCTTGATGATTGCCACAACTGAATAATTGTGTCATTTTTTGATCTAATTGCAAACCTTTCAATGACCTTCGGGATGAGGTGTCATTTGAGCTGACTATTTCTGTTTGATTATTGATGAGTCAAATAATTTTTTTGTTATTTCATCTCTTTAATTCTAATTTTTCTTATTTTTTTTCCGACTTCATTGGAAAAAATTAAGAGCTAATTTTTGGTTAACGTACGCATGAGAACCTTCTCATTGTTCTTGAATAAGTTTTTTTATTTTTTGACTTCAAATAAAAAAGATGACGTCAATTTGACCAATTTCCAAAATAGCTACGCAATCACTTTTAAGTCTCAGAACATTTTGAAAGTTGCATCTCAAAATTTCAATGGTAAAGGCCTTTTCTCAAAAAGTTTGCCCTCGTAAAAAAAAACATACTGTATAATTAAAATTAATGCGCTTTTATCAGAATATATGAACATATTTAATAGTTTTAATATTGTGTTGGAGACCCATCCTCCTCGTATTATTACTAATCATAAGAATATTTGTAATCATTTTAATTAACCATTGATTTTTGTTATTTTCATTATAATTATTGTTATGATTCACTAATTCATTGTTAATTACTTTTCAATTATTCATATATATATTTGTATTACTAATCGAATATGTAAAGATGATAAGCTAGTCCAAGTTGCAAGGACACACTAATTGCAAGACCAAGGGTTACAGATCACCCCACAACCCTGTTTAAAATATATAAATACGAATGTAGCGAAAGAATAGAACATTATTAAGTAACATCAAGTCACATAAGTGGTTGCTATCAACATTTATTTTTGCAATTTCAATAAACGTTAGCAGTAAGAATTGAATTGTTACTTGAAAATCTTCTGAACGACAACAAAAATTGGCGGTAGGATTTGAAATTTGACCAAAAAAAATTTATCCTGCATACATAGAAACATACTGGTGCTACCAACGGTTTCAACTGGAGCATTCGTGCTCAGTCTGTTCAAGGTAAGTTTCTCCCGTGGATTGTATTTTGTTTTTTCGGGAATTGAGCTACTAGCTTTGATTAAAGAAATGTTAAAGCCAGTGTCTAAGAGAAACTTTGGTTTTCCGGTTTTGGCTAATGGTGAATTCAATTCTAAAAATGATGCTTCGTTTTGGACGTTGCTGAATATATTTAATTTTTGAACATCATTAGAGATGCTGGGGATTCCTCCATAGGGGTGTTCTCCAATGGAGGAATTTGGAAGTTTAAATGAATATTTTTTGAATCATTTTGAGATTGTTGATCTGAACTTTGTTTTTGTTTACGGTTATTACCATATTTTCGTTTTCTACATTCATTGATAAGGTGCCCAAATTTCTTACAATAATTGCATTGTTTACTTGATGATTGGGTTGATACATTGAAATTTGTTTTTGTTTGTTTTTGTTGATTATAATTTTGTTTATTGTTATTATTATTGTGATGTTTATTAGGATTGTTATTATTGTTATTTGCTGATATCATTGTTGATAATTATTATGGGAATTTCGTTTGAAATTGATTTTGTTTATATTTAACATTCTTTCTTCCGTTGTAGCAGCGGTGTACGCGGAATTTAAATTGTCAAACTCTTTCCATCTAAGCATTTAGGATATTTCTGGTTTACTATGCAAAATAAATCTATTAAATGTCATTTCGTTAATTGTTTCTATTCGACCGGATAATTCCGTATTATCCTTACAATGTTGTTGAGTCGCGGAAATAGCTCGAGAACTTATTATCTCTTATCTTTGATAAAAATCGGATATAGATTCGTTGTTTAACTGTTTAATATTGTTCAATTCTTCCATTAGTTGAACGAGTGTTTTTTGTCTTGATAAAGATTTTTTAATTTGTCGCGTAAAGATTTCCATTTTTCGAAAGTTTGGGTTAATTGTTCTTTAGCCCTACCTGATATTCTAGATAAAATATAATAAAGAAGTGGCATTTCTTTGAGCTTCACTAGCTAATCTATTAGCATTATTACAATTGGCAATGAATTGGCCAAGTTCAAACCGATTTCCGTTAAATTCGTTAGGAATTAATTTGCAGATAAATTCGATAGTAAATGAATTGGATGTGGATTTGGAAGTGGACGCGTTTTGTGTAGTGTCAGGCATTTTTTTTTTTTGGACTTAGTCTAAATAAGAGAGTTACTCACAGTTTTTGGTTTCTTGTCTCGTTTGGAGTTGCTGTTTTGTGACCGTTGTTTGGGTTTTTCACAAAGATTTTCTTAACCACCAAGATTTTCTTGTTGGATCACGAAAGATTTTGAATTCGGAAGGTAATTGTTCTAATTTCACGTTAATTGGAGGTAATTGAAATTGTACTGAGTTCGTATTGAGTACTGTCACTAGGGCTTTTTTATTATTTTGAACTGCCGTGATGGCTTGAGATAAATAGATACCTTTGGAATTTTCAATATCAGGTATAATACCTTCTTTGATTTCCGGATTTAAAATGTTTATTTCAACAATTGTGAGAGAATATTTTTTATCAGTGTTTGAAGTAATCAATTAATCATCATCACTGTCTTCTTCAGTTGCATCGAACATATTTGTATCTTCGCAAGTCTAACAATTTTTGATTTGTAACGAGCGTTTGATAAATAATAAATAACTGCGGCGACATGAAAGCAGCAACCAACCATTCTATTACCATTAGAACAGTCGCATGAATACCTTTTTATACCGCCTCAAAAATTTAAATTAGAAATATACTCGATAAAGCAGTGATATATTCTTCTGTTGATGTGTTTCGAGCCATCCTCAACGTTAGAAATAATCATGGAATTTAATGGGAAAATTTGTTTCACAATAATGAAAATTGTGGCGAAATAATCAGTTACAAAGTGCTAAAAAATTAGATTTTGTGATTTATGTTATGGATTTCGTTTTGGGTGATGAAAATAATAACACAGGATTGTAGACAATAAAAACGTATTGGAACAATATTTCTGACTAAGAATGATGGTAACTAAACATCTGACTGAATCTCCCAATGCAACCCCAACTATTTAAATCATTATTTGGGTAAATATTATTGCATGGAAAAATTCAGTCTTGCAAACAATTAGATGTTGGGTCCTTGTATTTTGGACCATGATCGAACATATTAAAAGGTAATTATAAAGATTAATGATAATTCATAATAATTAAGAAAAGAATTAATTGAATCATAACACACCTTTCCCCTTAGAGATGACTTCGGTCCCTTCGAAGTCTCCAATACAGAGTTTTCATGAGGTTCTTCAAAACCGGTGTGTTAACCGTGAGTGATGTAACAGGATTCTCGTTTGGTGTCGAATAATTTTGAAGTTCGTTCCTTATATCTCTTTCACTGTACCTTATGGTTGGTTGAACTGTATGGTGAAATTTTTTATGCAGCACTCGATATCCTAAGTATACACTTATCAAAATTATTACTAATATGGTTATTATTGATGTTATGTTGAGTACGAGCTGAACCCTTCAATCTAGTGGTAATAAAAGACAAAAGCAATCTCCTTCGAGATGCATTGCACAAATCATATGCGCTTTCGCAGTCTTGCATAAAATCATAGAGTTCTGATCTTTTTCCTGTGAATAAATCAGGTATCATAGCTCTTATATTCGACAAATTATATGCATTTTGTTCCGACATACTACTGGAAGGTTGAGGATTTTGATTTGAAGATGGAGGTGGAGGTGGAGGTGAACCAGAGGTGTTTGTTCCAGATCTTAAGTCAGACATAGTGTTGCAATTTATACGTTATAGTCAAAAAGAAAAGATCTTTCACTAACTTTGTGAAATATTAGACTTGATAAATACTCGACGTACTTAAGTCTTCTTTTCTATCTTCCTTGTTGTTCTATCTTCTTCAAAACTTTTTCTCAAAAAAAAAAGAAAACAGGGACGAATTCCACTTTCGTCAAAGTAATTCTTCGTTCTTCTTTTTCTTGAGATAACCCAACAAATTAAATTCAATTTAATTAAATTGAACCGAATCGAATCGCATCGTATCCCACTTCTGACACCAATTATTTGTTATGGATTTCGTTTTGGGTGATGAAAATAATAACACAGGATTGTAGACAATATTTCTGACTATGAATGATGGTAACTAAACACCTTTGACTAAATCTTCCAATGCAACCCCAACTATTTATATCATTATTTGGGTAAATATTATTGCATGGAAAAATTCAGTCTTGCAAACAATTAGATGTTGGGTTCTTGTATTTTGGACCATGATCGAACATATTAAAAAGTAATTATAAAGATTAAATGATTTGTCTAACAATAATATATAATACAAAAATACAATAATTAGTCTAATATTTAAAGATTAATGGTAATTTATAAGAATTAAGAAAAGAATTAATTGAATCATAACAGAAACAATAAGCTAAAAATATCTCGAAGAGATAAATACTTGTTGGTATTAATGATAGTTTGATTATAATATTTATAATATAGCTGGCGGCAAAATTAAATGATGATTAACTTTTCTCATTGATTATACAATGAAAGTCTGGATAAAATGTGCAAATGTCGCGAAATTTGATCGTTCATTCATCAGTAATCAGTAAGATAGCAAAATTAATATTTGATGAAATTTTGATTACAATATCAAAATGAAGGTCTTTTGAGACTTGCTTCCAAGGAGGTATAGATAGAAGGAGGGCAATCGGTGTCTCAACTTTAAATTCCAAAACACGATGTCTAAAAAGTGGGCGCTGTAGTCGGTGATTACTTCTGTTAGCTGTCAGTTATCATAGTAATAACAATGAGCGAGCATAAATTAAAAATTTACTAATCAAAGTCACATAACAAAGTAATTGTAGTTATACCTACATTCACTGATATCTCATTTAGATATTTAACAATCCTCGAAGAGATTCACCACAAAGATTTTGAAACAAACAAAATGGTAATCCTAATATTATATAGACCAATTTCAAAATAATTTCATGAAAGCGTTGTGATGTAACTAATGTACAAGAAAAAATATTCAACAATTTGAAATGAAAAAAGTAGGTGAGGCAATCTCACAATCACAATAATAGTAAAATATACCCGACAATTGACATGAAAATTATCAACAATACGTATCTTCAGCTGATACATCAAAACAATAAAAATAATGCAAAACTGAAATTACATAATAAAGAAATTATTTATATTTTATATCAATAGAGATAAAATGAGGTCTTATTATAATAGGGCGAATAATTCATAAAGTTTTGCGTTTTTCCGACATTTTTTCGTCATTATTCTCTTCTCATTAACGTTTTTATTGAATGATTTGGTGAGAAAATGACCTCTCATTACAATGAAATTGATGAAAATTTTTTTCCTCAAATCTCTCCTATGTTCTTCACACCCTACCTGTGAAATATTTTTTGCGAAAGTTCTTCAATTATTTGATGAATCGTGCTCACTTTTATGGATTCACTTCCAAGAATACTCAACGTTGCGTCTTCCAACTGCTTAATTGATGTGAAAAAATCATCACTAGGTGTTACTAATCCACCATTACTCATCAGTTGTATAACTCGATCGTGATGACATGCAGTGCGAGACTCCGTTAATTTTATACACTGGAAACAGTTGGTGAATCTGAGAATTTTTCTCGCAAAATACTCTGCGATGTATGCAGTTACATAATCCGAAGTAGAGACTACATCATAATTATGTTGTGTGAGTCGCTCACATTGGATGGTGATGTGATGAAGGACAATCGTGCTCTGACTAATGACTGATATTTTTATCAATTATTAGAGCATCCGTATCTTCTACCGACCATTTTCAATAAAATCATTAATCTGTTGAATCCAACTGTGTTTTCCAGTCTCAAATTTTGCCGTTTTCGTTTGAATCAATAGCTTTAAAAGCCCGGTTCCTAGTACATTGGATCTTTCTGGTGGCTTAATTAAAGAATAGGTGCATAGTAATCGATAAACTTGGGAGAAGAGAAGAGGGTCAGGATGATCGTTGCATTCGCGAGCATTTCGCATTATTCCAAAAAATGTCTATAAGTGATCAAATAGTAGTAAGTATACAGTAGAGAAAATCCTTAATTGCCTATAAAAAAGTTCTTTAAGAAAATTGATCACAATAATGGAGACAATTAAAAGCAATAATAATAAAATTAGAGCTATAATTAAAATAAACAATATGCAGCAACATGAATAAAAATGGGAAATACATAATGTACCTTCATCAACATCTCATAATAATTTTTTTCTCTTTTTGTTTTATACATTAAGAGGCAAGAGACAAAAATAAATTGTTTTATCAGGCTCAAGAAACCAAGCATCTATTTCAATATTCATTCATTTTATAATGCTTTGCTTACTTACTTCAATGATCATTTGCCAAAAAACACTATTGGTTTTGGTGAATGATCTTTCTTGTATGAGACGGATGATAATGAATATAAATTATATTTTTATTCATTTGTTGAATAAGTTGTTCATTACACAAAATTTTAAAATTGATTAATTCTTTGAATATTAATGAACTATTCAAAATCAAACCTTTTTTTGTCGACAATCATCAGACCAGTACAGAGCATTTGCAGGCGATCGTGATGACATTGCCGCTATTAAGCCATCAATTTTTTGAATTAAACATATTGTACTATTACAATCCTCTAATCCAGGATAATGGTCTTTTAATGTTAACATCGCAACTCTCACTTGTTTTAAAAATAACTGTAAAATTGAGAAATATTCACGAATTTTCTGGTGTGAAATAATTTTCAAGATCTGAAAAAATAATTACCTCATGAGCTAGAGAAACTTTCATTTTTTGATAACCTTCCGGTCTGATGTGTTAAGGTATTAACTTATAAGCTATTTTCAGATTAGCTTTTAAAAATCCTTCATGTTCCAAAACTTTGGACCAATGCGATGTTTTCACGATGCCATCAGGAGTCTTCAAATTTCATTGATATGTTTATTATAAGTAATAAAAACAGCTAAGTGTAATAATGCTTAATTTTTACCGAGTTTTCACAACATACTCAGAATGATGAGCAATTCATAATTTCATTGCGAAAGCATTTAATTGAATGTGGAAAGTCTGATAAAAAAAAAATTTTTTTGGCATAGCACGGATGCTCACAATGAAATCGTCCATTCCCAATTCCAAAAATTCTCCAAGTACCTCGATTTCACTATGCCCTATCGGATGTTACAACACTGACATGAAATCCGGCGTTCCCAAGTAGAATGATACATTCCAAAAGTAATTCATGCAAAATTTCGCTTGTTACGGAATGTCTGCTTAAAAAACTCCCTACTACTCAAGCTCACGAGCCTCTCAATGGTTGAAACATGAATACTAGAGCATAATCTGCTGTAGTATTCAATAAATGCTTAGGAATATATGAGCCCAAATTTACAAAGCCATCCAACATTAATGTTCTCCTATACAATGAAACAGATTGGCTCAAGCTCATCTCATCTACCAACAATGTTTCTGACAAGTTAAAGAATGTAAGAAGATTAATTATTAGAAAAGATTCGAAAAAAAACAAGAAAGTGTTAATATTTTTTTATATACTGAAGTTATTTCAATTGAATAAATAAATAATTACCTATCTTGTTGTTGCTCTCCATTCGTGAGCCTCTTGATTTTAAACAATTGAATACAGTTTGTTGGAAGCCATACCACTATCCAATTTGTGAATATATTTATCTAATGTATCTTTGCAAGGAAGAGGTAAAATATCACGTTTCCGCAAATGTTCATATTATGATGCATGTTTTATTCAAATTAACAAGCATTCATATATCCATTCATGAGAATAACGATAATTATTTTTTGTTTGAAATTCTTGAAGCTTTAAAACAGGCTTGTACAGCTTCTTGTTGCAGCAGTGGAAGATTTGCAATATTTTTGGCTAGATTCTGCTCAACAATAGCAGCACGTCTCTGATTTGCCCCAGCGATTTTTCTTTTTGATTGTTCTTTCTTCAAATTAAAAATTGAAATATTTTTTGGTGATTTACATGCAAAGAATCAGAATTAACGAGAATATTAAAATTCCCTCATAATCATCATAAAAATTATTCAATATTCATTCGTTATTTGAATAATTGAAACTACTATCGATCTACGAAGCATTCTAATTGTAAGACGATTGGGTGTTTTTTACCCTAGTTATTTTAGAAGATACTCAAACGTTAATATTGACAGTGGTAGTCTAGCGATTTTGGAAATTCACAAATTTATCATCAAAACTATTAAGTTATTCAGGGAAGTTGCACATCCACTTCGTTTATACGTGTAATGCTATAGTTTGAAAGATAAGTAAACTCGTCTGTATTTTACCTCCGGCAAATAGTTGTAATAGCTCGTCCTTCAACTGTGTGAGTCAAATTTAGTCGATGCCTGGATAGTTGCTCACGTCAACATTGGTTACAGCTGATGTTGGTGATGACATGGTTGCCTTGTTGTTGAGATTGCCGAAGATTTCAGGAAGAACAATATTTCGTGTGGAAGCTCGTTTTCTGAACTTGAAGGACCCCTGCCACATCGAGTCTTCAAGGAATATTCGAATATTGTTTGAGTGCCTCACTCTACTCAATGCCACATAAAG
>JAZBGZ010000888.1:0-10501 GCA_037414795.1 Stenodera caucasica | reverse complement strand
AGCTTGATATGTGATATTTTCGATTGAATTCCATTGAATTTTCGAATGAAATTTCGTAATTAACGCTATTGGAAACTCACAAAATTCTAATGGTTGGTGATGGTAGTAGTAGTGGGGGTGGCAGTGATGATGGTGGTGGTAGTGACCGTAGTGTTGTAACAGTGTGGTGATGAAACAGGGTGGATTTTTCTTTATATTTTCATAACTATGTGTGAAATGTTGGCGAATCACTTTTTTTGAAATATTCTCAATGGTATGTATGTTTTTGTGAGCCAATTTGAGGGATGATTTCATTTTTTTTATGAACTCATAACATCCAAGCAATTATTCAACCCTCAAAATCCTGCAATTAAATGAGATTATTCAACTTCCTCGATTCCTGTTTTGATAATGAAATAATCACACCTTGTACAAATTTGGGGGATGAATTTTTCATAACTTCTATTGAAATAATTAAATTTTGAGCCTTTTGATTTTATTTATTTTTCTATTAAGAAAATGTCCCCTAATTTAGTGTTTATATTACAGAAGATATTTATAGTTTTTTTTTTTTTTTTTTGTGGCTAATAATTTTGTTTTTCATATTAATTTATAGAATAACCGGCAATGAGGGTGCGCTGGTAGCTGGAGAGTATGGGACCGCCGGGATGGGCATGCGCACAGACCCACGGGGCAAGTCTCGTCCGCTGCTGACCACCACCACCACCATCGTTACGGTACCGCTGCTCACCGTTTACACAGTTGTTGCCTTTTTCGCCTTCCTTGTCTTACAAACAGGTAAATCAATTCAATATTCCTATCTCTATCTCTTTTGCTCCTTGCAAACAGGTACAGACTGGAGTACCGAACAGTTTCTTTTCAGTTGAATAATTCAAAAAATAATCAACGAAAATTGGAATTCACCCGGCGCCTCCACCATTTTTCTAAAATTTTGCTATAACTGTCAAATACATAGATTTCTGTTTGTGACATTGCAAATTACCCTTTGCAATACCCCAAATTTATAATAACTTGAACCTTTTAATATTTCGACAAGTTTTCTTCAACCCTCACTGTTTTTTTAGGAGATAGAATTTAATATAAATGGGATGAGAGAGGAAAGGCAAGGCATTATTTCTGGATATAACTTGACAACAGTAGTGGATTTATTGAAAATTCCACCCCTATTGTCTGGAACTCATTCTTCTCCTTATTCTATATCGTTTTCTGTTTAATAATTTGTTGTTGTTGTTTTGTTTTTTTTGTTCATAGCCCTTTGTTTCCAAGATGCTGTACATATTACAGCCATATTGGGTGAGTCGGTCGTCTTCAATTGTCACGTGGAATTTCCGGATGGACACCCTGTGCCGTATGTGTTGCAATGGGAGAAGAAGGTAGGCGAAACGGTAGGATTTCATCCGCTCTCCTCAAAAATACTTTTTCTCTTTTTCTATCACACGACCAAAAAAAAAATGACAATAAAACAAACGGTGGCCAACAGTAGAGGGTTTGATTTTTAATTTAAAATGAAAACAACTAACATTGGAATATTTAATACACTTATCAAAGACGCAACTATAATTCTATTTAGAATAATTGTAAAGTGAATTCAAAAACTTATTTTTATATTTATAGATAGTTTTGTCTTTGTTCGAATATGTAACAATTTTTTTTATTTATTGTAGTCGCTAATTAGAAGAATTTGAATATTTCGGGCACATTTCACCAATTTTAAATAATCAAATTCTTCTAGAAACAACATAGCTATGATCAAAATGAAGGGTAGTTTTATCGAGTGCAAACCACAAAAACACCCTTTGAATGTTGAATTGAATTGTGATTGGCCACACAGTGACTCCTATCATTATAAAAAAAAAAAAACTGAAATAATAATAATAATAATAATAATAATAATAATAATAATAATAGTGGACTAGGAGAATCATGAAGTCTACTATGATTAAATTAAACAAGGAGAGCAGATTATTTGTACACAACATCGTTATCACGATAATCATCAGTATTATTATCATTGCTTGCTAATTTATTTCTTCTTGATGCAAGCTATCTGTGTGCCATCTAGTTTTTTATTTCATAGAACTAATTTAGATACTATTGAAACGCGGTGAATCAATTGAACTTTGAAGTGATGGTATTTAAATTTGTTCTATAGACAAATACTAGATGACGCTCAGCTCACTTACGTTAATTTATCAAAATAATAAAAATCTGTTCTCAATCTCACTGTATTCACAATCACAATCACTAGCATGAATGTTCCTGTCTTTTTCTATTATGTTGTTGTTTGTAGTTGTAATTGTTGTGATCTAGTAGGCATGATTTTTTTATTGGTATTATTGTTTCTTAATTTGTGTTGTCGTCGAGAGAGTAACTTTTTGTTCTTTTGTTATTTTGGACAATAGGGACAAGATATCCCGATTTATATTTGGTATGAAAGTTATCCAACCCATAGCGGTGAAGGATATGAAGGTAGGGTGTCACGTGTATCACCGGATTCACCCTATGGTGCGGCATCCCTCAATTTGACAAATATTCGCGAGTCGGATCAAGGCTGGTAATAATACCTATTTTATTTTTCAAATCAATCATAAATAAACTAATTCATTGTATTTTCGACTTACTTAATTAATTAATCAAGGTATGAGTGTAAGGTGGTGTTCCTCAACCGCTCCCCGAACTCGCACAAAAATGGTACCTGGTTCCATTTGGACGTCCATGCACCACCCCGTTTCACCGATACCCCATCAGATATAATTTATGTTAATTTAGGTGATGCCATCATATTAAGTTGTACAGCTGAAGGTACACCAACCCCTGAAATTTTATGGTATAAAGATGCAAATCCTGTTGAACCATCAGCCACCATTGGTGAGTTATATAATATAAACAAAAAAAAAATTATAATACATAAAAACAAATGACAACATCATAGCAAGACTGATTATGATTTGAAATATGTATAAATAATGGCAAACAACTGGAAATAAGACACCAGCAGCCTTCAATTGTGTAGAAGATTTGTCTACTCCTCTTCCTTGTGATGATCATCTTCATTATCCTTTGGATTTTTTGTTTATTGTTTTAAAAGTTTTTGGTTACTTCCTCATCTTCTTCATTTTTCTTTGTTGGTTTTTTAGTTTTTGCTGTATACAATCAATAAAACACAACAATTGTCAATTCTTGTAGTTTGCAATTTTTTCCCTTTAGGTATCTTCAATGATGGCACCGAATTGAGAATATCGAATATACGTCATGAGGATATTGGCGATTATACATGTATTGCACGTAATGGTGAAGGGCAAATATCGCATACAGCACGTGTTATTATAGCTGGTGGTGCTGTTATTATGGTACCACCAACAAATCAAACGAAATTAGAAGGTGAAAAAGTCCAATTCAATTGTGAAGCCAAAGCCCAGCCTGGTAATGTTACGGTTAAATGGTTCCGTGAAGGGGCACCAGTCAAAGAATTGACATCATTAGAGACACGTGTCACAATCAGACGTGATGGTTCATTAGTTATAAATCCAGTTAGTTCAGATGATTCCGGACAATATTTATGCGAAGTCAGTAATGGTATTGGTGAGCCACAATCAGCATCAGCTTATCTTAATGTTGAATGTGAGTAGGTATTGAGAATTTATTTCGTACTGGTTCGTTGGCTAATCCACCATTAAAATCACTAGTTACATATCCTAGCATTCAACAATATTGTTTCTGGTCCTTAATCTAATTTTAAAAAAAATTATCTATGAATAGCTTTCACTTTTATATAAAATCACGATACGACTAGTGGAAAAAATAAAAAATTGATATTTGTTCCAGATCCAGCTAAAGTAACTTTTACACCGACCATTCAATATTTACCGTTCCGTTTGGCCGGCGTTGTACAATGTTATATAAAAGCTAATCCACCATTACAATATGTAACATGGACCAAAGATAAACGTTTATTAGAACCATACCAAACTAAAGATATTGTAATTATGAATAATGGTTCATTATTATTTACACGTGTCAATGAGAACCATCAAGGTCGTTACACATGTACACCATATAATGCTCAAGGTACTCAAGGTTCATCTGGTCAAATGGAAGTTTTAGTACGTAAACCACCTGTATTTATAATTGAACCTGAAGCGATGTATCAACGTAAAGTTGGTGAAATGGTCGAGATGCATTGTGATGCCCAAGAAGCTGAAGGTACCCAAAAACCACAATTACAATGGCAACGACGTGATGGTAATCCATTACCGAAAAATCGAATTAAAATAACTGGCGGTAATATAACAATTGAAAGTCTAAGACGTTCAGATTTTGGTTTTTATCAATGTGTTGCATCGAATGAAGTTGCTACAATTGTCACTGCTACACAATTAGTTGTAAGTCAACTTATACATATAATTATACAGACTATCCCATTTATACCTACTAAATATCGCGGCTCTATGTATATTGAATGTGTGAAAATTTCGTCCGAATCATTTTATAAACAGCCGAAATACTTATTTAGAATAGTTGTCATAAAAGGGACAGCCTGTATAAATAGTGTAGTAGTTTAGCACAACATACCGTTTGGATTCAGGTGGAAGGTACTCAACCGCACGCCCCCTACAATTTAACAGCAAATGCTTCCGAATTTGCTGTCACCTTACAATGGCTACCTGGCTATAGTGGCGGTCCTGATTACAAACAAGATTATACCATATGGTATCGTGAAGCCGGCGTTAATGATTGGTCAACAATACCAGTAACGCCATCTGGTAGTACACAAGTAACCATAAATCGTTTAGCACCCGGTACAACGTACGAATTTCAAGTAATTGGAAAGAATGCCTTAGGTGATGGGATGATGAGTAAAATTATTACTGTTCGAACTTTAGGTATGTTATTAATGTTAATTGCTTGAAAAAAAAAACAAACAAAAAAATTGAAAAATTTTACAAATGCCTACTTTGAATCGAAAAGATGTCGGCTTACCTAGTAAAGTTCAAGTTACACCGACTAGTTTCCATGTGCCTGAGGAAGGCGAAAATACGGGTAAGCCTCCCCAAAATCCTGCAAAATCATCGATTCTCACTAAAATTAGTACCATTCGAATTATTGCATGACGGAAATTTTATTTCTATTATTATCATTATTATTATTATTATTATTATTATTATTATTTGTTTTTAATTTAATTTCAGATATTTTAGATTATAGTAATGTTATATTACCAACTGATTCAACAGGAAGTACCTTTATTCCACCTATCTATCGACCTAAAGGTATATGTTTCATTTTAGGAAACAATTAACGTAAGAAATGGAACTAACAATAACTGTAACATCACAATAGGCTATAGACCTATACTAATAATAAAACAGTTGATATTTGATTAAATGTCACAAAAGTTCGCCTACTGTGATGCTTATTTTAATCAAAATTAGTGGAATATTGGTAAAAATTCGCATGTTATTTAGCTTTAATTTATACAATTGTATTATTTACAAGCTAATCATTTCAAAATCATCATCATTAATGTCTCAATCAAGTCATCTAATTAAACACTTGGAAGAATCATTTGTTTTGATTCTATCAAGTGACAATAAATTGATTCCAATTGAACGCCCTCTCTCCTTAAAGCGATATGAAGACTGTACAATTTGCTCCCCACTCCGAAATAGTGGGGGTCATTTGGAAATTTCAATTGTCATCAATTTATGTACTCACATTTAAAATAAGAAATGAAACAATATTTTTGTTTTGTATGACACCCTTTTATCTATAATTTAGAACTCTTGCATTTAGGACCAAAGCCAGGTATCCCTAGGAATTTAACAGTAACTGAAATTAGT
This sequence comes from Stenodera caucasica, assembly GCA_037414795.1. Classification (NCBI taxonomy): domain Eukaryota; kingdom Metazoa; phylum Arthropoda; class Insecta; order Coleoptera; family Meloidae; genus Stenodera; species Stenodera caucasica. The sequence continues at coordinate 4,661 of JAZBGZ010000888.1, read as the reverse complement.
AATGGTTTCTTGATAACATGGCAACCACCATTAGACCGTGCTAATTTAATACAACATTACGCTATTAAATATCGTACAGATGGTGGTTGGAAGACATTAAATAAAGCTCAAATAAGACCAGAAGATACACAATATTTAGGTAAAAATTGAAGTCTAACAAAGGTTTAGAATTAATTTTTGATTATTTTTTCTCTACTTGGGAACAGTTAAAAATCTGGTTGGCGGACGTACGTACTATTTTCGTATTTTAGCCTATTCATTGAAAAGTTACGAAAGTAGTGAAGAGGTAAAATTCTCAGTACCGGCACGTGTTAAACATAAAGCCATCACAGCCGGTGTTGTTGGGGGAATTTTATTTTTTATTGTTGCCATAATATTGTCGGTGTGTGCTGTGAAAATTTGCAATAAACGAAAACGACGAAAACAAGAAAAAGGTATAACAAAAAAAAAAAAAAAAACACGAAAATTTAGAAAATATGTATTTCAATATGAAATTACAGCTTACAATATGGTAGCCTGCCGGATTACCGATTCAAGAAATGGGGGGAACGCCACTGATAGTCAAGTGCCTTTGAAAAAGTGAGTATTACGTCATCAGTTCTAACCCGAAAAATTCCAATTTGGATCAATTGTTAAGACACTTGAATATCTAAAAGTAATTTGAAATGAGTATAAAGAGGGAATTGTGTTTCAACAATTGGCCAACTATTTGAGCCGTTTGATTTTTGAATTCGCAAAATTTCTTCGAAAAAATTTGATTATTCTCCTCTTGTAGGACAGTTGAATCTGAATCCTACCGTGATTACGAGAGCGTATTTATAATTCCTGGGACAAGCGTTGACACAAACCGTAAGCCTCAGGCGTTGCAGGTTCCGCTATTATTTGCGATCACTAATCACCAATAATCAATCAATCAATTAATCAATCAAAAAATTATAGATATTGATCGCATTTTGTAACGGAATCTATTGAAATTTTTCTAAAAAACAAAACTCTAGATTTCTTGTAGAGTTCAAGTTAATGGTGATTGGCATATATCTAATTAATAATAGTTGAGAAAAAATAATAAAAATAACCATTAAATTTGGACTTGAATGTGTGCTTCATTTGTTCCTGGAATGTTTCTATAGACCGATCCTTATGATTCGGTTCTATTTCAATGTGTAGGTGCATTTAGTTACTATTTTTGGATTCTTTTTCTTTATCCACAATGAGAAGCAAAGATCTTGAAAATATCGATATAAGCATCTCTTTCTGCAATGTTCAAATCGTAATAGGTCTGTCTCTTTATATGTATAGTCCATTTAATATACAATGTGTCCGAGAATGATTGTATGTCAAAATAATTAACGTACGATAAATTCCAGATAGGCGATATTGATGCTGTCATTATCTAGAAAGAGATCGATTCATTGTCAGTGATTTAGAAGCTGACATTCATCGAAATCTATAAATTCGAGATCTTTGATATAAATAGAATGAATGAATGAATGAATAAAATTACAAATTATTCGCGTTAAGTTATTCCAATCAAAATCGATCAGACAGTCTAGTTTATTTTGATTTAATCCTTGAAACAGAACTTAATTAAAATTAATGATAATAATAATAATAATAATAATAATAATAATAATAATGATAATAATAATAACTGAACGCGTATTTTTGCATTACCCAGTTTCTGATCCCAAACGTGTGTTATTTGCCGCCATCTGGATCTGCGCAGGAGGAAAAAAGGTGAAGAATTCCGCGACTGTTATTGATGATGATGATGATGAGAAATTAAACAAATAATCACCTATCATCTTTATTATCACCATCACTGTTCAAACGCACATGTATTATTAATAGAATTATTTCTTTTACTCTTTTATTTTGTTGGTGTTTTTAGTGTTGTTTTGTTGTTAATGCACTCATTCATGAATCATGAATAATATACTTAATATGGATTAAAATCATGGCTATTTCGAAATATCTATCTAGAATGTCGTGATTTTAATTATTATTGTTTACGCATGTGCTGTCATCATATTTGTTTGGTTGTCATGGTGACATTGTTCAAATTTATGGCGCATGTGATTTTTCGTTCATTTTTGTTTTGTTATTGTTCAATTTTGTGTTTTAATCATCGATTTATGCATGTTTATCTTTAATGTTGTTGAATTTAATGTCAAATAATTGATGTTCTAATTGTTTTTTTTTTTCTATTGTTTTTTATTATTGGAATAGACTTAGAAAAGGCCGAATACCAGGTCTAAGAGTGGTCAGTTTTGTACTGAATTGGGTTTGGCCAAGGGATCGTTGTCGACAACGTACCAATAGTTTCAATAGTTGGCAACCAGATTATTCATCACCACCCCCATCATTAGCATATATATCCCGTACAGCTGATGGTCGTTTTGTATTAATTGATAATTATCATCGTACAACAACAGATAGTCCAACAAATCAATCAAGTAGTGATGATGGTGGCTTTTTACCGCGTTATCATCGTAATAACATTAATAACAATAATAATAATAATCATAATGATAATAATAATAATAATATTAATAATAATCGTGCATCATGGCGACGTCCATTAGTCGCATATCCAAGTCAATTTAGTTTACGTTCATCAAATGAAGAAATATCAAATAGTGGTCAATTGATTGGTTATTTTCCATTAAAACCAATACCAACTGTAACAACCAAAATACCGATATTATCGCCAAATTTCCAATCAAGTTCACCAGCTACATCGAGTGCCCTATTATTATCACCATGGTCGCCATTATATTTCAATGACTTAAGTTCGGTACGTTATCAAAGTAGTAATGGTGAACAACGTTCATATCCAACGCCACCCGGTTTTGTACAATTACGTTCAATACATGAACGTTATTCACAAGAACTACCATCATTACATGCTATACATGAAGAGAACCATCATCATCAACAACAACAACAACAACAACAACAACAACAAGGTTTTATACCGGTACAGCCGCCTCCAATAGCAACAACATCAACAACAATGGCGCGATTACGTGGTGCTCGTTTATTACCACGTCATGCTCGTATAGCTCGTAGTGCTCCCGAATTATTAGCGTCATCTTTAGCGCCATTATTGCCATTGGATCGTTCGCCGGAAAGTCGATCCAGTTCAAGTGGTTTTGGTAGTAAAAATACGTCAGCAACACAACAAAATCAAAGTGGCAGCAGTACGACCACATTTGATTGGAGATTACCGCCGTCGTATCGGCCCCCGCCGCCACCACCGCCTTTACCTTTAGTCGGTCATTGGTTGGAATTTGTGGCGAATACATCGTCGCCATCAACATCCGATGCACAACAACAACAACAACAACAACAATTATCCCAACAACATCAACAACAACAACAGAATAAAGCTGTTGATGTTGGCAGTGTTGATGGTCATTACGAATTCGATCCAAATACCCCAACACCAACCCCATCAACCCCAACCGGTGGTACACGGGATATCGATTTGATCGTTGATAATTTAACACGTAAAACAACAACATTACGTAATAGTCGTTATGATAATATTGATGCTCGGGTACAAGCAATGAAAGAGGAATTTAATGAATTTAGAAAACGACAGGCGAAACGTCGAAGAAGTCACGAACTAGAAAGTGCGTGTTAATTACCAAAATTTAAAAAAAATTAAACAAAACAAAATTTTAAGTAGACTATCTTCTAAATTTTTGGTGTGATACAAAACAAGAAAACAAAAAAAAGACTAGGAATTTCTTGTAGAAATTAAGAATTTCACAATAAAGAAAAAACGGCTCAATTCATCAACATCACATTTTTATGGTTGAATTTAGTGCTTTTCGTTTCAACAACAACAACAACAATCTACGAAAATCACTAAAATCTATCATAATCACTAATAATTCTAACGCTTTAGCGCAACCGATTTCGGTGACAATAGCGAAACCGGTTGCGTCTCCCAAAACATACACACAAATAAAACAAAATACAAAAAAACACATGAGGCTGTTGCGATTAAATATTGTAATAATTATAGATGTTTTTAGGATTAACAATAAATAAAATTAATTAATAAAAACAAATTAAAATTAATAATTTAAGTAAAACAGAAAAATTATATAACGTGTACCTTCTCGCTCTAGGAGCAAAATCGCGTTTATTTCGTTTGTGATTCTATATTTTTTTTAAATAAATTTGTTCATATTCTAAATGTACAGTTTAATTTTAATTGATTATTTATAACTGAGAAAAAAAACAGTACAATTTTGTTTATTTAAAAAGAAATATATATTATTTATTGTATCAATTTAGATAAAAATAAACGAAACGGTTGTTCAAACTTACTTTTTGATCGAGTAAATTTTTCAAAACAAAATAATAAACGTAAGTCGATTATTAGTTCATATATAGCCGACTTGATTGAAAGTATCTATTTGTACAACCGATTAAGCTTGTCGCACATTGATTGTAGCCAATTACAGTCGAGTCTATGAACCATTAGAATGACGTAGTTGATGACGTCGTTCTTGATTGGTTTGAATTTGCGGCACGCTATAGGATTTAAAAAATTATTCAACAAAATTTTTTTGAAAAAATAAAACAAAATTTACGAAATTCTAACGACTTTTCGATGACGAATACACAAATTATTATTATTATTA
>JAZBGZ010000887.1:5340-26636 GCA_037414795.1 Stenodera caucasica | reverse complement strand
ACAAATTCATATTTTACAAAACAAACAGTCGATTCATTCATTTTTTGTAAAATGGAAGATTTCTCCCGTAAAAACTTTGTGATTTCACAAATTCACACATAAGGAATAACTGAGAATTCCCAAATATAAAAAAATTGAAATTAACTGAAAATCGCATTTCTGAAATCGTTCGAGTTTTTCTATCCATTAATTTTAGTTTAATTCTTTGCTTCACAAGACGGGAAATTATCGAGAATTAGATGCCGAAAACAATCGAATTCCAAAATAAAATGAATTCTATAATTGATTATGATCATTAAATCTAACAGAATTAATTAGTTCGTTTTCACTTACATGAGTAGTTGTTATCAATGTTTCAATGCCTTTTGTTAATTCATCAAATGAAACATCCCGACTAAATAATATTAAATAAACACTTAATGACCAAAAAATTATAAGAGGCGTTAATAAAATAAATATTCTACGATAATTGAATTTCGTAAAAGGATTTACACCCATTAAACTCAAGATTTTTATTAAGAATTCAACGAGCTCTTGATGAGCCATTTTGTCTCGCTCAAGATTAAAAGACAAATGAAACATTTCATCCCCCTATATGCATAATATTGACTCAATCAATATGAATATTTGATAAGATGCAATTCAAGAATAGAATACAAGTATCACTTATATATTTATTGGAAATTGAAAAATAATGATAAGTTATATGCTGGATGAATATTTAACATGAATTGATGTTACTTGAATAGTTGAATCCTCATTAATTCTCTTTAGATCTTCAAAAATTGAAAGAAACATATATATATATATATATATATATATACTTCTCTTATATGACATTATTACACATTATTTATTCATTTACTCCTTTGTTTTTCTCCATTCCTTGACTTTATAAGCTCTATATCATTACTTCTACTGACGTGGCTTTCATTTGTTTGTATTGTGATCAATCCACCTTCGAAACATCTGTTGACTTCTCATGCTGCAATCTATAATTTGAAATTTTCCATTTATTATGTCTCCATTACTGCGTATTTGAGATTTAAAAAAAAGACATACATGTAATGGAACAACTAATTGGGAAAAATCAAGTAAATGATTTTAAATATACCTTTGTGAAATTCTATTTATTAATCCAAAAATTTTAAACTCTTTGACAAACACCTTCAAAATGTTAGGAAATCATGCGTTTCTCATCAAAATTCTCCAAATACTCAATCAAATTACTAATTTGAATAATAATTTTGATTGTGAGAAATACACGATAAATCCATGAGAAAACGATTTTTGACAATCAAAAAAGAAATTGACAGATTCAAAGTACTTCGCAACTACTCCAAAGCAATTTTTTTGAAGACATTGGATTCTCTACATTTTTCTCCGAGAACATTAATTGATTTTTCTCTCAATAATATCTGCTTCATACTTCTCAAAAGAGATTGGCTAGCTGACAGTTATATGGAACGGTAGAGCTGCCATATTTCTAATGAAGATCGCATGGAATATTTCCAACATTTCTAGCTCTTCACAATATATTTTTTTGTTAACCTCTCCATTTGAATTATTGTGAACTTCGAAATTTGACCTCAATTGAAGTTCGGTACCGATTCGAGGATTGATTCTGGAAATCCTTCATCGTGTTGAATTCGAATTGATAACAAATGAACAAATGACGCTAGTTTTAGAACATTTGTAATACATATTTAACAATAATTATAATAAATCAATTTCGAAATATACGAATGAATTATTTCTGTCTCTTAATTTTAAAGAATTTAGAATAAATGCAAAAACTCGAAAATTCTCTATTCCTAAATTCAATTATCGGTGTTTTTTTTTCTACAATTTACTCTTTTCAAATCAATTCGGGCAAAATATTTTCTTGGCTTTTCTTATCTAAACATATTGCGAGTTATCGCACATTTCCATCATTCTGACTCTTCTTTTGAAAATAAAACTTCTATTGTTGTATTGTAAGATATTTTTAATCTTTCGATTTTTATTCAAATCAATCTCGAACTAGTTATTTTCCAAAAATAAAAGATTATGATCAGTTCTACAATCGTCGAATAATTCACCAAAGTGTCCATTCCAATGACATGACACAGAGTGAACATGACTGAAATCGGTACAGACTGTAACACGCTGGATGGGACATCCAGTATATTTCAGATGAGACATTCGGTATATTAATGATGAAACACTCGGTATACTTATAATTACTGAATTGTTTATAATTAAGTGATAGCCTAATTTAGTTTTCATGTAAGGAAGAAAATCAAAGTAACAAAGTAGCATGATGACACGGTTCTCTAGACTGAACCGTTAAATTTATTCATTTTTCTTGTAAAATTTGGCTTAAAATAACAAAACTGTCTCAAGTATTGCTCATTTAGTCCATACAAAGTAACCAAAATTCATCAAGAGCTTTGAGTGCTGTTGATGGATAATTTTTCATTTTAAGATGGTTAGGAACCGCCCTCAACCATGAAATCATAATAAATTTAATTGGTCAAAATTTTAATGAGCACCCAAAAAAGGTGTTGTCGGGACCCAGTTAAGGGAGGTTCTAATTAGCTCTATATAGGTCAAAACTTGGTACTCCCGCTTAACTACGCAATTAGAATTCAGAAGTTGGATAAAAGATTTCAAGAAAAATTACCAAGTTTTTTGGTTTAAAAGATTGTTGAAAGTTTGTTAAAAATTAAGTTCTGCTTTGAAGAAGTTCAAGTGTTGACTATTACATCAAAAGGAATTACTAGAACAACCCCCTTCACTGGTAATGTACTATTATTTCATTGTTTAAAAGTTGTTTCAATTATTATTAAATAATTGGAGTAAGTTTTATTAGTTTTCCATATATTTTGCATAAATTCTTTTTCCCCGAAGTAAATTACCGAATTGATAGTGCCGTTGTGTCTCAATTATTCACAGAATAGATTAGATTACTTTAATTGACTAATTATTACTAATTAAAATTTGAGTTGTTTGATTTACATTGTCAATTGTATTTGTTTGAATTATTTCATCAATATATATTTCAAAATTAATATTTAAAAAGGGATTGTTTGTTACCCTTTTTCCTTAAATTTTCCAAATTAACAGACTGGTGGCAGCAACCAAAAAACGTCGCGTTACAAGATGAATTAATTTTTGCTGATCGACATTTTGTGAAAATAAATCTCCCATACAACCCAATCTTGATTTATACAAGAGAAATAATATCAATTTTACTAGAATTTCATCTATAAAATATTTCTCTCCATCAAGTATTTTACAACGACCACATACTGATAATAAATTATCATTATTTTTTTGTCACCAGTGGCGGAACTACAGGTGGGCCAGGGTAGGCACCGGCCCCCCCAAAAAATGCTGGCCCACTCTTGTGCCCACTCAAGTTTTTTTATGAAAATTAGTAGATAGTTTTATTCGTATTTTGGACGATTCAAATAACAATCGAGTTAGATAGAACAATAATTACGCTTCATTTCAACGAACGATCAATACAACCTTCTCGTAAAAAATCTAATCAAAGAATTCCCCTTGATCTCAATCGTTACAGTCTAAACAATTTTCCTCTTGAACTCTTTCGAGGCGTCTTATCTTATCTCAAGTGCTGATACAAGGCTCAGCTGCTGAAAATTTAAGACTATATCGAGTTCAATTATCGTTCGTTTAAAGTAAACCAAGATTAGATATGTTGATATTCAGGATTTCCAAGAACTGCATATACAGTAGATGAACCAGAAAACGTAATTTAACACTCATTGGGAAATGAAAGAATTCCTCCAAAAACCATTATGATTTCACATATTGTAAATAATTAAGAATTACCAAATAGAAAAAATTATTAATAAACTGATAAACTGTAATTCTGGCTTCCTAAGATGAGAAACTATCGTGAATTAGATGCCGAAAACAATCGAATTTCAAAATAAAATGAATTCTATAACTGATTATAATCATCAAATCTAAACAGAATTAATTAGTTTGTTCTCACTTAGATGAGTAGTTGATATCAATGTTTCAATACCTTTTATTAATTCTTCAAATGGAATATCTCCACTAAATAATATTACATAAACACTCAATGACGACAAAATTATAAGAGGCGTTAGTAAAATAAATATTCCACGATAATTTAATTTCGTATGAGGATCAACACCGATCAAACTAAATATTTTTATTAAGAATCCAACGAGCTCTCGATGAGCCATTTTATCTTGATTAAGATCAAAAGACAAATGAAACATTTAATTTTCCTAACAATATGCATAAAATTGATTAATATCAATATGAATATTTGATATAATGCAATTCAATATATTGAATAGTTGAACTGAATGAATATTTTACATGATTTGATGTTATTAATCAATAGCTGATTCATTCATTATTTCTCTCCAGACCTTGAAAACTACAAAGATCTATACTATATGTATATACTCTTTTATAACATTATTGCACAATAGTTTTTGAATGTACTTTTTTGTTTCTTCATGCAAAATAAAAATATTTCGAAAGTTGAACTCAATTGAAGTTCGGTACCAGTTTGAGAATTGATTCTCAAAATTTTTCTTGGTGTTGAATTTCCATCGATAACAAATAAATAAATGACAATTCAACGATTCGTAATTCCTCACTTGAATTTCGATCATGCTTCTTATCCTTGTCTTTTGATCGAAATGACAATTTTATTTGAATTCAACTATAGTGAAATTCAATGTTCAGTCGCATTGGTAGCGAAATATTTAACATCAAATTGTCTTTTAAACATCTTTGGATAAATGAAAATTATTGTATTTTCGATTTTGAATAAAATAATCAACGAAAAATATATGAAATTATTTAACAAAACTATTATTACATTATTATCAAATATTTCTATTTTTTTTCTCGGAATTTTGACGAGTATTTGGAAATAATTCATATTGAAAACAGCTGGCGAATCGATAGGCGACCTCTAGAAATTGAACTGGACTAAGATATATGTTGGTATTGAGATTACTAGCGATCATCTTTGAAGATTTCTATAGCGCAATTAAAAGAATTCCGCTTGATGGGAAAATGTCAACGACCTGGACTATTATGAATGGGAGATTTCGAATGGCTTATTATGTATTTTACAATAAACATTCTTTTTATAGAATAGAATTTATTTTCTAACACTGATGTGAAGGCATTCAACACTTCACCCTCTAGCGGATTATAACTGAACTTATAATATCGATATGTCGTAAATGCAATATTTTGTGGAACTGAACTCTTTGTCTTTAACGTAAACTAAATCTTGTGAACAAAATACCTTATCTATCTGGCTAAAACCACTATCTATTTCTAAACTGAAACTCTAAACAGAAATTCTTATCGCCCTAATAATTCTTATTTTTAATTATCCTTATTCTTGAAATAATAAGCAATCTCCGACAGATATATTTCACGAGCTTTATTTAAATATAATCCACCTCATAACTCGAATCGATTACGTTTCTTCTTTGCCCCATTGAACATGTTTTTTTTGACGTGATTATTCAAAGAATTTATCAACTATTGAGAACTAAAAGAAAGGATTCAATAAAGATGGTGACTATCTTGAATGAGGTGTGTAATATTTATTTTAATGAAAATTTCACTATAATGTAATTATAATTCAACAATTTATTATTTTAATTGGTGCCCAATACTACATTGCTACCATTAAAGCAGCCTAATTGTGAATTTATACTTGACAATATTGAAATATTTATTATGGACTAATTAAGCATTTATAAGCTATAACGAAAATTGGAATTATCTATCCTATAACTATTATTGAGAGTAATTTGATTTAAATCTAAATATTAAGAATTCATCAATAAATCTAGAGTGTAAAAACTAATCAAAATAGTGGATTTATTAAATAATCAAACAAGAATAACATTAAACCTTGATTTGAAGTCTTAATCGATTTGCGAGCTTTTTTCAATATTAATTATTTCCAAATACTCGTCTGAATTCCGAAAAAGAAAATGGTATTTTTTGATAATAATTCAGTAATAATTTTGTTCAATAATTTTGTATATGTATCCTTAATTGTTTCATTCAAAATCGAAAATACAATAATTTTTATCTATCCAGAAATGATTAAAAGCCAAACTGATAATAAATATTTGTGAAAAAAGTCTTATTTTTCGCTACCAATGCGACTGAACATTCAATTTCACTATAATTATATTCGGATGAAATTTTCATTTCGATCAACAAAAGGGATTGAAAGAATGTTAAAAATTCCAGTGAGGAATTACGAATCTTAATCATTGTCATTTATTGTTAACTTGTTATCAATGGGAATTAAACGTGATGAATAATTTCCATAATCAATCGCTCAACTTTCAAAGTTCACAATAATTTGAATAGAGAGGTTAACACAAAAAATATTGTAATAATCCGAATAAATAGATTGATTTCAATTTCGTTGAATCTCCTCAAAAGTCATTGATTCATAGGAGGTTTTTATGCGAGTTCTACACCCCCTAATTAATCAATTTTATGACTAAATAAGATAAGTTTCGCTTAGGACAATTCAATATTCAACTAATAATCGCAAATTCAATTCTGTTATATTTTTGAACTATTTTGGCCTTTTTTTTGCAAAAATTATACAACGATGAAGAGCTAGAAATGTAAGAAATATTCCATGCGATTTTTATTAGAGATTGGCTAACGAGCCATATCGCATCGCCACCATTCCAAATAACTGTCTGCTATCCTATCTCTTTTGAGAAAAATTGCATCGCCTGAACCGGATATTATTGAGATAAAAATCAATTTAATGTTTTTTTTATGAAGTTGACGTGTATTTTTACAACCAAAATCATTATTCTAATAAGTAATTTGATTTAGTATACCGAGAAATTTGGTGAGAAATGTAAAGTTCTCTAATATTTCGAAATTGTTTGTCAAAGAGTTTACAATTTTTGGATTAATAAATAGAAACTCACATATGTATATTTGAAATCATTTACTTGATTTTTCCCATTTAATTGTTCCATTACATGTATGTCATCTTTTTAAAATCTCAAATACTCAGTAATGAAGACAGAATAAATGGAAAATTTCAAATTATGGATTGCTGTATGAGAAGCCAACAGATGTTTTAAAGGTCAATTTATTACAATACAAACAAATGAAAGCCACGTCAGCAGAAGTATTGATATAGAGCTTATAAGGTCAAGGAATAGAGAAAAACAAAGGAGTACATGGATTAATAATGTGTAATAATGTCATATAAGAGAAGTATATATATGTATCTTTCAATTTTTGAAGACCTAGAGAGAATTAATGAGGATTCAACTATTCAAGTAACATCAATTTATGTTAAATATTCATTCAGCATATAACTATTCATTATTCATCCATTTTCCAATAAACCTAAGTGATACTTGTATTCTATTCTTGAATTGCATCTTATCAAATATTCATATTGATATTAATCAATTTCATGAATATTGTTAGGAAAATTAAATGTTTCATTTGTCTTTTGATCTTAATCAAGACAAAATGGCTCATCAACAGCTCGTTGAATTCTTAATAAAAATATTTAGTTCGATCGGTGTGAATCCTTTTACGAAATTAAATTATCGTATAATATTTATTTTATTAACGCCTGTTATAATTTTGTGGTCATTGAGTGTTTATTTAATATTATTTAGTGGCGATATTCCATTTGAAACATTAACAAAAGGCATTGAAACATTGATTACAACTACTCATGTAAGTCGAAACGAACGAATTAATTCTGTTTAGATTAAATGATTATAATCAATTATCGAATTCATTTTATTTTGAAATTCGGTTATTTTCGGCATATAATTCTCGATAGTTTGTAGTCTAAAGGAGGGATTACAGTACTCAATCCTTGTTTGGGAAATTTATAATATTCACAGTTTAATGAAGTTTTTGTTTTCAAAATTTGCAAAATATTAATGAATAGTAGAGACAAAAATTGAATTAGGATACGATGTAACTGGAATATTTCAAATGATTATAATTAAGAACAACTAATTTTCAAATATGAATTCAATCAATAAATATCACAGCGTACCAAATTATTGGATCTCATTGAATAATCAATCATAGGAGGAACAACGTAACATTAGATTTGACTCAAATAGAGCGATTTATATTAACAGAGTTCGTAAATTTTTTTGAGTGGGAATCGTTTGTTTACGTTTCTTGAATTTATTTAAAATTATAAAAGCGAGCTTTTGATCATCTGTCCTTTTTGTAACACGCTAGTAATGACACACGGTATATTAAAAGTGATTTGAGATGACGAGAAGATTATAATGAAAATTAAAGAAGAAGATAACTTATTTAATGAATAAATGAGGTTGCTTTATATATATTCAAGAATATTTTTCAATTAATTCACAAAAAATTGGAAATTGAGGACACTTGAATGAGAACATTAGATCTTAATTGAATACAGTTCGCCCTTTTTTTTCGTAAAAATTCATTTGACTTAACTCAGTTATATGTATAATTTATATAGTGAATCAAATGAATCCATTTAATTGGTTCAAATCATTAAACTATAGTCACAATAGAAAATTATGAATTTTATTAATGGATTGTATTTTTCAGTTCATATTCAAATATTTAATATTGATCGTCAAATACAAGGAAATTCAGTCATTGGTAAATAAAACAATGAATTTCTTATTAGTGAATGATATGGATGGAGATTTTCAAGCATCTTACAAACAAGAAATCAATTGCATCAAGAACATTAAAAATACATTCATCTCTTTAATCTTCATAGGTACAATTGTAGTAGTTTTGAAGCCCATAATAATCAATGATCTATCGTTCACGTGTTACGTTATAAAATGGGTACCTGCAATAATTTTCCGAACCATCAACAGTTCAACGATTGTCCCAGTAATATCAAAGGTCGTAAGTTTTGATATATTTGCATTAATCATCATATCATTATTGAGACTCCAAATAATGATTCTGAATAAGAAGATCTCGTCATTTGGTATCGGCATAACTGATGATTTCGGTGAAATATCAACAAAAATCAAGATATCGGTTGATTCTCATAATTCTTTTTACGAGTAATAAATTCAATATAAATAATAACAAGAAAACTGAAGGTACAGGAACAGTGAATATAAACTTATTGAAAATGAAAAATATTTGAATCGAATAATAAATAGCAATTCAATTAGTCGTTTTCTTTTTTTCAAGATTATGATGTTAGGAACGATTTCTGTACCTACAGAAATAATTTTTCAATATTGATTATAAAATTAAGACCATTTTAATATTAAATTACAGTTGTGTCAACTTACTTAATGAAATTATTGGTTCAGCTACTTTGTTACAATCTTTGATTTTTATATCAACAATGTCTCTTGAACTATTTCGGCTCAACGGTTCCAAAGATATATTCAATTTATATAAATCGTTATTATATGTTCTCGTTATCTCATTCGAATTATTGATCTCTTACTCATGGCCAGCTAGTGCATTGGAAGAAGAAGTAAAATTTAAAAATATCTCCGATATAAATTAATATTTCAAAACAATAATGTATTTATGTTTTTTAGGCCTCAAACACAACATTCTGTTTATAGGATACTCAATGGTATGAATGTCGATCGAAATCAATCATAAAATCTTTATTAATAATGATGGCACGTTCACAAAAAGATGTTACCATTTGTTATCGTGAAGTATTTTTTATCAATTTGGCAATGTCTACAAGTGTAAGTATATCTATAACGTTAAATAATATAATAATTTTCTGATCTGTTGATTTTGTAGGCTTTCAATGCCGCTTATTCTTACTACACAACTTTGAAGACATTCGAACAACAATCGTCTTTATAATCAGAAATTCATCATCCTGAAGACCTCAAATCAAGTTTTATTGTTATTCTTATTCAATAATTATTCAATGAATTCACTATTTTGATTAGTATTCACACTCTAGATTCATTGTTAAATTCATATTTATTTAGATATAAATCAAATTACTTTAAATTATAGTTATAGGAGAGATAATTTCTAATTTTTGTGATAGCTTCAATGCTCAATTAGTCTATAATAAGTAATTCAATATTGTTGTCTATAAATTCACAATAAGGCTGCTATAATAATAGCAATGTAGTATTGGGCACCAATTAAAATAATCAATTGTTAACTTATATTATAGTGAAAATTTCATGAAAATAAATATTACACACATTACTCAAGATGTCACCATCTTTGTTGAAACCTCCCCTTAACTTCTCAATTGTTGATAAATTCTATGAATAATCATGTCAAAAAAACATGTTTGATATGGGGTGTAGAAAAAAGTTATCGAATTATGAGGCGAATTATATTCAAATAAAGCTCGTGAAAGGAATATATATATATATAGTTTCGAAAAGCTTCTTAAGATGGCGTCGTAAGCTATTCATTTAAACCACAAGAACGAAAGCTCATCGATATTATAAGTTCAGTTATAATCCGCTAGGTGGTGAAGTGTTGAGTGCCTTCACATCAGTATTGGAAAATAAATTCCAATCTACAATTTTGCTAATTATTAGAATAACACATAATAAGCCTTTTAGTAATCTTCCATTCATTACAGTTCAGGCCTAGTGTCCCTGTATTTAGAGTGTACCGCAATAGTCGCCATTTTCTCCCCAACAAAAAGCGGCAAATTTAAAATATCATGTCAATTTTGACAGTATTTGTATTGGTGGGAAATTCAAATTTCCCAAATACTTCAAGAAGAATCATTATCAAAAAAGGGGTGAAGAATAATAAACAAATCATGGTACTAAAAATCACGAACAATAAGGTATATGTTAACTGAAAATCCACATTATCCCAATAATAAGGATATAATAATTGAATAATTTCAGTTATATAGTTTGGTATTTTGTTATTGTCTGCACTGCATCGTTTCAATTTCAGAAATCGATAGTTGCCAGCCTAATTTTATCATAGTTGTTCACATGAGTTGATAAAATAGGTTGTTTTTTTTTTAAATAATCACCAACTAGGCTCAAAATTGAGTAGAAATATCCAAGAAAAAGACAAAACAACCATCAGATTACAACAAAAAGAAGTCCAAAAAACATGTAACAAACTGTGATACGATTCGTTTCATTGTTTTGGTTCTTCTCATTGTTCGTGTCTGCTGCTACCTATAACTTTTTTTGCTGTTATCTGAACTAGTGTGCAAATGATTCAAATGAATCAATATTGTATAAATTTATTACTAATCTGAATGAAATCTCACATTTTTGTGGGCTATCTGGAATTTCAATGCTGATTGATGAAACGTGCCGGATTTTTGCTGCAATTTCTGCTTCTATTTCTAATTCTCAATTTTTGATTATTAATTTTTATATTTTTTCATTGAACTTAGATTTGGTTTCCATTTTTTGATTGATATCGTCTTATTAAGTAATTCACTATGTATCCAACACAATTATCTATTCATAACAATCAGTTATGTGACAATTTTAACAATTTCATATATAAAAATTAGCGAAAATTCAATTCCCCACTTGTTTCATGGTAAATAACTGAGACAATATCAATAATAGTTTTCTTCAAAAAGAATGAATTTCTTACCACGATTGAATATCTTGAAATGATTTTCTTATAACATCAACATCAACATTTCAAATATATTTATATTTGAGACAAGTGAATCTGAATGACTTTAACGGAATTCAAAATGAAACATTATTTACGCTCGTTGCTAAGGGATACGATATTTAGTCGCGTACCATCATTTTTTTTTGTTTACTGCCTTCACTAAGCAACATAATACTTGATTGCTAGACATTATTTTCTTTTGTTACTAACTGTTGCGCTAGCCGTTTTTTTTTTGTGTGGAATCATTCAACTTGCAATCTGTGACTTTTGAAGAAATTTTCGTTCACTAGTAAATATTCGAAATTTTATTTGTTTACTTTATTTTGATTAGTCATTTCTCCAACAAAATATTTAAAGAATACAATTCTTTATTTTATAGATTTTGAGTTCAAGCCCAATGATTGATTACAATAGTAAAAGATTTCTTTAATTTTATACCATTATATTTTTCTAATGAAATTTGTCTTATTGAATTTGTTTAGCAAAAACACCTATTCGCACATTTCTAAAACCATGACAAAGGAGGAAACAATTTTCAAATAGATGTAACGATATCATGAAAAACTTCAAAATTTTTAGTTATTCGACTTTAACTTTTTTTATTCTTCAAGATTGTTTTTTCATTTTGAGAAAACATTTTCATTGCAATTTCCTATTCTTCATCTCATATTGCTAGTGATTCTCAAATATATCGATTCGTTTTTGTTTATTTGATAACAGCTTCTTTATTTTTTATAGACGCTGTAATGTAGTAGCATTATGTACGAAAGTTGGTAATCCATGTGACATTCTAACTATGCTTAGTATACGGTGTAGTTACTTCTCGATTCAGTACCAAGCCTTGCTAAACACCGCTGTTACTAGTTCCAAGAAAAGAGACAAAACCCCTGTACATTGGGCCCCTATACTGACCAAAGCATTCGAATAGCTAGAAAGTCAAATGTCATCTTCAGTGTCATTGACTTTACTTCAGCCAAACACAGACATAGACTTAGTCATAGATGCATCCGATTTTATTATGGGCGGAGTAATTCAACAAAAAAGCAACAGTGATTTAGAATGGAAACCAGTTGCTCTTCTTTACAGCAGAAAACTCAGCAAAGTGAGATAACGCTACAGTACCTATGATAGAGAACTGCTCGCCATCTTCGCAATCATCAAAACATACAGCTATCTACTTGAAGGCTGAAAGTTCATAATCTTTTCGGGTCACAAACCGCTAATTTATTCCTTCAATCAATAAAAAGACAAAGCATCACTTAAACAACTAAGACATCTATCTTTCATATCTGAATTATCTACAGATATCAGATATCTGACGCACTCTCGAAGGGTATCAATTGAACAAATAACACTCTCTGACAATTCAGCATTGCGAAAATAGCAAGAAACATATTGTCGACAGATGCATCAGAAAATGTAACAATGGCAACTCTCGTACATAAAAAAGAAAATGGTGATATTAGGACGGTACTCTTCATATCGAGATGAAATCTAAAATTATTTTCGATGAGCCAAATGAGACCAGCAAATAGAGAATGCTGCTAAATCATGTAGATTTTGCCAGAGAACAACAAGGGATGCGCCAAAATCATTGACAACGCCATGGTTTTTACCAAAACAGGCTGGCAAGAGAAATCATATAGATTTTTTAGGACCTATCAATAATAACCATTATCTGATACTGCAAGAAGCATATTCAAAGTGAGCAGAAATCTATAAGATGGAGACAATCACAGCAGAAGCAACAAGTAAGAGAATACTGCTCCCGATAGGGGATTCCTTATTTAATTGTGTCTGATAATGGATCACAATTGGTGTCATCCTAATTTGAAACATTCTTAGCGAACAACGGTGATAGACACAAAACAATTGCACCCTACCACCTTGCAACTAACGGAGGACTAGCAGAAAATGCAGTCAAGAATTTCAAAAAAAGACTACAGGCAGTACTGATCAACACAAAGAATAAGAACGTTTCCATCGAAGTACTTATTAACGAAACATTGTACTACAAATAAGAATTCAGCAAAATTGATGAGAGGAAAATGTTTAAAAACAGTGTTCGATTTAACACTACCCAGTAAAAACAACAACCAAGGAAAAACTGTAGGGCGAGCATACAAGAAAATTTAAACAAATTAGAGGAAGTACTGGTGCTAGGAAAATAAACAAAAAGGCTAGGCGGAAACAAAAAATAGTAAAAGTTTTAGGCGAGAAGACGTATTTGTTTGAGACGCAGAATAATTTGGTCTGGAAAAGACATATGGAACAAATTAAACCGCTGGTAGAAAGACAGAGAATAAGTCAGAACTAGTCAGGAAATTAAAACAAGTCAAATCATCGAAGGTATTGAGCACAAGAGGAAAATACCGAGCAAAAATCTTTGTACACTAATAGAAACTCCCTAGCATAACAATGATGTAGGATGTAGGAAACCAAAAACCAGAGTCATGAGACTAGAGAAGTAATCGGAGTCACCTCCACCAAACACTAACCCAAATCCAGAATCCAATGCTCTCACAAACACCAATAACCATCCAAAAGTGTGACAAAGCCGCCAAGCAAACTCAAAGATTTTGTATAAACTTTGGGAACTCTTCCTTAGATTAGATTGGATAGATTAGTCTTGAGTTTGATATAAGTACATTAAAAATTGAGTATTCCTACTTATGTGAGGGTACAAATCTTAAGAAAAGGGATATGTGATGTAGTAAAATTATGTACAAAAGTGTAGGTAGAGTTAGGTTCAGGTATGTTACCTTGTTTAAATCATTTTTTTTTAGTTTTAGATCATATAGCTTGTGGAATATCTCTTGTTTAATTTTGGGACACTCACAGCTTCAAAACATATCAGACGCCATTTTGGATTTTTACTTTATCCGGTGCCATTTCTTTTTCTCAAATCAACAATAATTTTTTAATCAAAAAGAGATTGTTGCTTCAAACGTTTCCATGGTTACCATCAGTTTAAAGGTAACTTGATGATATTAAGCATCTTAAGTACCTTAATGTAAAAGTGAGAATGCAAAATAGTGTCGATAGTCAAAGACATAAGAGTGGAAATAAAAAAAAAACTGAAAATAAGTGAAGAAAGCGTGAAATAAACACTTCCGCTATTTGCAGTAAATGCCGACATCAACAATATAGAGGAAAGATAGTTGAATAGAGTCGAAAATTACCTAAAAGTTGCACAAGTAATATCAAATGATCAAAAATTAGCCACATTATGATGCATACGATATTATAAGTATCATTACCTGAAGTAATACAAGATAAAGACTCAGATAAATCGAAATTCGAAATTGCAAAACAACAATTAACAAATTATTTCAAGTCAAAACTTAATGTTAATATTGATAATGAAATAAAATTTCAAAATTATATTAAACACAAATAATTCAGAATTACGGAGACATGCGCTGACAAAACAGCCAAATTTGGATATTTGAAAGACTTTAAAGTGGAACTTCATATTGATAACAAAATAAAACCAGTAGCTTAGAAACGACGAATTCCGTTACATTCAAGAAGTCAGGTTGAAAAAGACATACAGAGATATTATTGAATCAGTAGATGAGAATTCTACACCATAGGTGTTCCGCCAATTGTATTGGTACCAAATCCACATAATCCAAAAGCAATCAGAATGTGTGTGTGGATATAAGAGCAGTTCACTTCAACTTTTAGAGGTCACTTACCAATTCGCGGGCTCATTTCGAAATTTATTATTTCTAAATACTCGTGTTAACTCCGAAAATACAATATTTTAATTATTGAAAGATGTTTAAATGACAAATTGATGATAATTTCAATAATTGTGAAACTGTCTTAATTTTCGCTACCAATAGGCGACCAAACATTGGATTTCATTACTTATATTCAAATGAAATTTTTATTACGTTCAAAAAAAGAATTAGTCATTTGTTCATTTGTTATCAATTCGAATTCAACACGATGAAGGATTTCCAGAATCAATGCTCGAATTGGTACCGAACTTCAATCGAGATCAACTTTCGAAGTTCATAATAATTCAAATAGAGAGGTTTACACAAAAAAATACTGTAATATGATTTTCAAATAAATAGATTGATTTCAATTTCGTTGAATTCCCTTAACAGTCATTTATTCATACGGTGTTTTTATGCGAGTTCTACACACCCTAATTAATAAATTTAATGAATAAATAAGATAAGATTCGCCTGAGACAGAGATTTTACAATTCAATAAATATTCAATTAATGATTGCAAATTAAATTCTGTTATATTTTTTAACTATTTTGGACTTTTTTTTTCAAAAATTCTATTACGGCGAAGAGCTAGAAATGTTAGAAATATTCCATGCGATTTTTATTAGAGATTGACTAACGGGCCGTATCGCAGCTTCACCATTCCATATAACTGTCTGCGAGCCAATCTCTTTTGAGAAATATTGCTTCGCATGAAGCAGATATTGAGAGAAAAATCAATTAATGTTCTCGAAGAAAAATGTAGAGAATCCAATGACTCCAAAATAATTCTTTCGAAGTAGTTTCGCAGTACTCTGAATCTGTCAATTTCTTTGATTATCATAAATCGTTTTTTCATGAAGTTAACATTCATTTTTACAACCAAATTTATTATTTTAATTAGTCATTTAATTGAGTATTGAAAGAATTTTGAAGAAAAATGTATTGTTCTAACATTTTGAAATTGTTTGTCAAAGAGTTTGAAATATTTGGATTAATAAATAGTGACTCACATTATATTTAAAATCATTTACTTGATTTTTCCCAATTAGTTGTTCCATTACATGTGTGTCTTTTTTTTTGAATCTCGAATATGCAGTAATTGAGACAAAATAAATGGGAAATTACAAATTATAGATTGCTGCATCGGAAGTCAACAGATGTTTTAAAGGTCAATTTATTACAATACAAATAAATGAAAGCCACGTCAGTAGAATTATTGATAAGGAGCTTATAATTATTAGGTTAAAAAATGAAGAAACGAAGTACTTTTGAAAGTACTGTGCAATAATGTCATGTAAGCGAACTATTAAAATATATCTTTTGAATTTTTCAAGGTCTAGAGAGAACCAATAAAGATTCAGCTATTTCGAATAACATCAATTCATGTAAAATATTCATATTCAGCATAACTATTCAATATATTGAATTGCATTCTATTAAATATTCAGTATGATATCAGTCAATTTTATGCATATAGGGGGATGAAATGTTTCATTTGTTTTTTAATCTTGTTCGAGATAGAATGGCTCATCAAGAGCTCGTTGAATTCTTAATAAAAATCTTGAGTTTAATCGGTGTAAATCCTTTTACGAAATTCAATTATCGTAGGATATTTTTTTTAATAACGCCTTTTATAATTTTGTGGTCATTGAGTGTTTATTTAATATTATTTAGTGGCGATATTCCATTTGATGAATTAACAAAAGGCATTGAAACATTGATAACAACTACTCATGTAAGTCGAAATGAACGAATTAATTCTGTTCAGTTTAAAGATTATAACCAATCATAGAATTCATTTAATATTTAAATTCGATTGTTTTTGGCATCTATAATTATCAATTGTTCCTCGTCCTATGAAACCAAGAATTACAGTAGAATTAATCGATAAATAAAATCTCAACCGAATCCGAAAGTGCGATTCGCAGTTAATTAATAATTTTTTTTATTTGGGAATTTTCAGTTATTCCCTATGTGTGAAATCTCAATGTTTTTCCAGAAGGAATCTTCCATTTTACAAAAAATGAATGAATCGACTCTTTGTTTTGTAAAATATGAATTCGTATTGAAGTATTTCCAAAATTACCGGAAACGACGTCAATCTCTCAAAGGAAATTTCTCCAATAATACATACTTATGTATAAGTACTTACTTGTATAAAAGTACCTCAAAAATTTATAGGCTAATCGAGTTCTCGTTTTTAAAATTCACAAAATAATGATTATTAGTAAATATAGAAACAGCATAGATAATAATTGAAATAATTTATGAATATTTATGTAATGAATAGTGAATGATGCCAGAAATTAAGAAGAATACGAAATAATCAGAATATTTCAAATAATTATAATTACGAAGAACTAATCTTCAAATATAAATTTGAATTATAAATATCGCAGCAATACCCAATTATTGGATCTCATTAAATAATTTATTATAGAGAGAGAACATTAGCTCTCAATTGAATACTAATCGCAATTCTTTCTTCGTACCTATTTATTTGACTTAACTCAGTTAAATTCATAAATTTGGTTCAAATCATTTAACAATAGAAAATCAAAAATTTCATTAATTTGTTGTATTTTTCAGTTCATATTCAAATATTTAATATTGATCGTCAAATACAAGAAAATTCAGTTGTTGATGAATAAATCAATGAATTTCTCATTGGGGAATGAGATGGATGGAGATTTTCAAACATCTTACAAAAAAGAAATTTATTTCATCAGAAACATTAAAAATACATTCATCTCTTTAATCTCAATAAGTGCAACTGTAGCAATTTTGAAGCCCATAATAATCAATGATCTATCGCTCACGTGTTACGTTATAAAATGGATACGCCCAATTATTTTCCAAACCATGAACAGTTTAACGATTATCTCAATATTATTAATAGGCATAAGTTTTGATCTATTTACATTAATAATAATTTTATTATTGAGACTCCAAATAATAATTCTCAATAAGAAGATCACGTCATTTGGCATCGGCATATCTGATGATTTCGAACAAAAATCAAGATATGGGTTGACTCTCATAATTCTTTTTACGAGTAATAAATTTAATAATAATAATAACAAGAAAACTGAAGGTACAGAAACAGTGAATATAAACTTATTGAAAATGAAAAATATTCAAATCGAATAATAAATAGCAATTCAATTAGTCGTTATCTTTCTTTCAAGATTATGATGTTAGGAACGATTTCTGTACCTTCATAAATAATTTTTCAATATTGATTCAAAAATTAAGACTATTTAAATATTAAATTACAGTTGTGTCGAATTACTTAATGAAATTATTGGTCCAGCTATTTTGTTACAATCTTTGATTTTTATATCAACAATGTCTCTTGAACTATTTCTGTTCAACGGCTCCAAAAATATATTTAATTTATCGAAGTCATTAATTTATGTTCTCGGTATCTCATTCGAATTATTGATCTGTTATCCATGGCCAGCTAGTGCATTGGAAAAAGAAGTAAAATTTAAAAATATTCCCGATGATAATTAATATTTCAAAACAATAATGTATTTATGTTTTTTAGGCCTCAAATACAACATTCTGTTTATACGATACTCAATGGTATGAATGTCGATCGAAATCAATCATAAAATCTTTATTAATAATGATGGCACGTTCACAAAAGGATGTTACCATTTGTTATCGTGAAGTGTTCTTCATTAATTTGGCAATGTCAACAAGTGTAAGTATATCTATAACTTTAAATAATATCATTTTCTAATCTGTTGATTTTGTAGACCTTCAATTACCTTATTCTTACTACACAACGTTGAAAACATTCGAACAACAATCGTCTCTATAATCAGTTAATCAGACTTCAGTTAATCAAGACTTCAAATCAAGGTTTATTGTTATTCTTGTTCAATTATTGAATGAATCCACAATTTCGATTATTATTCACATTCTGGATTTATTGTTAAATTCATAATATTTAGATTTAAATCAAATTACTTTAAATTATAGTTATAGGAGAGATAATTTATAATTTTCTTTATAGCTTATAAATGCTTAATTAGTCTATAATAAGTACTTCAATATTGTCAACTATAAATTCACAATTAGGCTGCTATAATGGTAGCAATTTGTTGTATTGGGCACCAATTAAAATAATAAATTGTTGAATTATAATTATATTATAGTGAAAATTTCATGAAAATAAATATTACAAACATTATTCAAGATAGTCACCATCTTTGTTCAATCCTTTTCTCAAGTTCTCAATAGTTGATAAATTCTTTGAATAATCACGTCAAAAAAACATGTTTAATGGGGCAAAGAAGAAAAGTAATGGATTCGAGTTATGAGGTGAATTATATTTAAATAAAGCGCGTGAAATATATCGATATTATAAGTTCAGTTATAATCCGCTAGGTGGTGAAGTGTTGAATGCCTTCACATCAGTATTAGAAAATAAATTCTATTCTATAAAAATAATGTTTATTGTAAAATACATAATAAGTCATTTAAAAATCCCCCATTCATATTTTCATGATTTCAAATCACTTTCAATGTACCGGGTGTCATTACTAGCGAGTTACAAAACGAACTGATGATTAACATTTTGCTTCTGTAATTTTCAAAAACAAAATGACTCCAGGGCTAAACAAATTTTTTGCAAATTTTTGAATTTTAATTGTAGAATGATGGCAAACAAAAATTTAAAAAAAATTAACGAACGATTTCAATTCGTTTTTCAAGTGATAACGTCATCAATATTTTTTTTAAATAGCAACCTATATTTTTTGTTACTGATTTTAGTAGTAGCCTCTTTTTATTCTGTTTTCAACGGTGTAAAATTTTTAAAACTTATGTTTCATTTGAAAATAATCTAGAAAAAGTGCCATAAATGTTCAAATATTGAACAGTATTTCAATATACAGAATGAATCTAGTTGTCCAGTTGTTATATTTGTTCTTATTTTTAAAATTGATGCTATTGTTATAGTTTTCAGGTTAATCATTTTTAGTTTTCTTCTAATTTTAATATTGGAAACTTGAGACTGTCTATCTCAATTTTCTTCAAATGAAACATATTAAAAATATTACACCTTTTGGAAACAAAATAAAAAATACCAAGTATCGAAATCAATAATAAAAAATATGTATTACTATTAAAATAAAATATTGATGACGTCATAAGTTTGAAAATAAATGACGTAACAAGATAAAAATGGTACAGTATAACATCATTTGATTAAAATCGCTAAGTCCCTTCTAGATTTTTTTCTAAAATCTCGGGTTCAACAAAGTTATTGAATTTATTCGTTAATTTTATTCCACACTGTATATTTTTCGTAATTCTCCCCTTGGAAAATTGTCGTCGTCGATTCATTTATTTCCATCGAATCAAGAGAAATTGACAATGGCGAAATGAAAATTAGGAAATTAAATGATTCTTCCGAAGACCATTATGATTTCACATATTGGAAATAACTAAGAATTACCAAATAGAAAAAAATTAATTAACTTGAAATCGCATTTTCGGATTCGGTCGAGATTTTATCAATTAATTTCACTATTATTCTGGCTTTATGAGACAAGAAACTATCGAGAATTAGATTATACGAAAAAAATTGAATTTGAAAATTAAATAAATTCTATAATTGATTATAATCATTAAACCTAACAGAATTAATTAGTTCGTTTCACTTACATGAGTAGTTGTAATCAATGTTTTCAATGCCTTTTGTTAATTCATCAAATGAAATATCTTTACTAAATAATATTAAATAAACACTCAATGACAACAAAATTATAAGAGGCGTTAGTAAAATAAATATTCTACGATAATTTAATTTCTTATAAGGATTTACACCAATTAAACTAAATATTTTTATTCAGTATTCAACGAGCTCTTGATGAGCCATTTTGTCTCGATCAAGAT
>JAZBGZ010000885.1:0-17384 GCA_037414795.1 Stenodera caucasica | reverse complement strand
GAGCATTTCCGGCGGAAACAAGGTGACATTAAGCATGAGTTATGACGTCACTAGGCGTAAGACGGCGGGCTTAGCGAGGATATTATAACAAGTGAGATGTACGCCCAAAGACATATAAACAATACCTAAACCGCACGGGATTACCCTGTCAACGTCTAATAGATAAACGGACAATAACGATTACAAACGGCCCTAACATTTCACCAGGCATCTAGTCCCTTTTATTAAATTGTCGCCAAATCTAAAGACTAACGTAAATGTATTTCTCAACGTATCAAACAATACGTAAATGGACAATATGACGGTATTCCGATGGGATATATTGAGAAATAAATCAACAATATCGGAGACAAGCCAATGTACATTTTAATTTCCTGTATTGTGATGCCATTAAAATCGGAATAGTTTGATGGCATTGTGTCCGATTGATTCCCTATACGAATCATTTCCGTTAAAAGTGTCGCTATAGCAGAATCCAATGTCCGAAATTATCTCCACATCACTTTCAATCAAATCCATAAAACACAACACAATTCCAACAATGGTAATTTATGCGGCCCAGACAACTCCAAAATTCGCTCATTCGAAAAAAATATCGATTGGACTCTTTCAATTCAATAATGTGAAAATTGCACATTTTCTAAACTATCGTAGAATAAAATTGCAGTTTGAGAAGCACTGATTTGTTGCGATTTGAGTCATCCTGAAAATATGGTAATTATATTCAAGCCTATAAAAAGCCTATTTTACAGCCAAATAAATACAATCCCCCTACAACAATCAAACCGGCCTACAGGAAGTAGTTTATTATTCAAATAGGGCTCTATGTCTCTGTAAAAATGTCTAAAAGAAAATTTGATAAGTATAACGATGACTGTGGGTGATTTAAAACAGTCGACAACGTACAACACCGGTAGAAATTCTCTAGGAAACACCAATTGTTCATGCTGTACAAGGAAATAATTCATCAGTAGTCGAAAAACTCGAGTGGAAAAAGAGCAGAAAACGAACAACCGGAAACGACAATGTAAAAGAAAAAATAATCTCGTTGAAGAGAAAAAGTGCGGACATCCGGCCAACATTAGAATTTTCCCGTTGTAAATACACCAGAAATAACTCTAATCCTGAGTTATGACAGAAATATTATAACAACGTTGTTGAAAGTTCCAACATTTCCATCTCACAATTGCCATATTTGCGGATATTAAGGTGAGTAAATAACAAATTGTCCATATTTATTTTACTGATTTATTCGAATAATACATTGAAAGTTTATTGACGCATCGAAAATTCCGATGTTATCCTGGAAAAAAAACAATATAAATAAATCTGAATGATCAACTTGCTAGATTTAGGTACCTTTAATACTCATCATCGTCGTAAAAATAGTCTAAAGAACGGCAAATGCCCGATTTCAATAGAACATGGCCGGGTGGACAAGGCGAACGTCTCGGAAAATACATGGGAATCGCCATCGAAAATGCGATGAACAAAAACAAAAAAACGAGAAACACCAGCATCTTTGACATGTCGTCGGAACGGCTCAACATCAACTAGTAATTATTGCGATTATAAATGAAAATGTACAATTTTTCGTTATCACATCAAAACAGGAACACAAAATCAATGTGGTTCGTGTTCCTGAATTTATATTATAATTGAATTAGGCGCAAATTACGAGCTGGCAATCTCATAAAACCGCTATTTCCTATGCGGAAGTAATTAATGTTGAGTTATTAAGAAACGCCCGTATTTGATACGACGATGGTGGTGCCAACAATATGAAGGATGGAACTCGGAAAAGACCAGGAATCTTTTTCGATCCAACGATTTTTCCAATATAAAAAATTTGATTTCGCGTTTTTCGCCAGTTTGATCATCAACATCATGGTTAACAATAATTGATGTGGAAATTTTCGATAAATCGGATGTTTACAAAATGAGCATATTAAATATATAAAGCATTCTCAATTAAGTTGACAATTAATTATTGATTGAAATTAGTTCGTTTTGCTTCAAAACCACATTATGACTTCATTATTTTTAATTGCTTCGGATTCTCAAAAGATACATTTATATCGAGGCTATTCGCCTCTACAATAAACGGACTTCTATTTAACGACGCAAAAATAAAGAAATAAAATGAACTAATTTCAACCATATTAACTTTAAATTGAAAAAACTCCGCTCTCTGTCCACATTATTTTATCCATGAATTTCAAAGTTGCTCCTTCAACTCTGGCAACGATCCACGAACTAATCTCGAACTTCATTTCGTCAATTACTATCGACACTTTCGCATCACGATCAATCACAGTCTCAAATAATAGAATGAGAATTCTAAAAAAATATAATCATTCGGGATATTTGAAATAGATTAACTGGAAATTCTGGAAAAATGAAAATATAAGATAGTGGAATTTATGATCAAAATTCCGTTGAAAATGTAAAATATTGTGCCAAATGTGCGTTGTTGATAAAATGTGGAAAATTTCGCTAAATCTAAAAAAAAGGTTAAAATTTCAGAAATTGGACTGAAAATTTAGATTCTTCCGAAAGATGTAGCGAAGAAAATGAATCTCATTTAATACAAGAGAAAATTTAAACATTCCCCCTTCGATATGTTTTCGCAAATGTCTACAAATTTCCCTTCAAAGATCCGGGAAAATCTCTAGTAGGACAATGAGTGCTGAAAGTTTAATAATTTACCTGGAAAAGCATCGCAAAAGCTATGAAAATTGAAAAGTTTTATAAAAATCGATAACTTAATGTAAAATTCTGAAATTCTACTACAGTCAAACCTCCGTTTCTTCAACCCGTTTATCTTCAATTCCCGCCTGATTTAGTGTTAATTTCTAGATTCAGCGAAAAATCATGGAATTCAAATGAGAAAATCAGGCGACAGAAAAACAAGTGAAAAATTCGCAGATCTATTCCCGAATTCAATAATTTTGTTGTGAGTGACTATATTTTTTCGACGAAAATTCCGTGTAGACAAACCAATTGAAGTTCGGAACTAATTCGTGGATCGATCCACTCCGCAAGAAACAGTTCATCGCAACAACTTCAATTATAGAATCTCAGAGATTATACACTTCGAGAAAATATTAAAATATTTTCCACATGAAAATCCACCAAGTAATATAGGCTTGATTATTACAGACAGGAAAAATTGGCGTAATCTGTGGCGGAAAAGCTAAGGTTATGAATTTATTTGCATAATTTCCCGGTCGCGTCATCCGCGCAAGTTGATTGTCGACAAGAAAAAAACTAAATAATACTTTTAGTTTTGTGCGATTTTTTTTTGTGTGTTTTCGGTAAAGTTCTCAATCTCGTCGTATCGTAATTTTTGTATTATTTTTCTGTGACATGAACAAGCGAAAGTGTCATTTATAAAATGATAAATTATAATTTATAATGAATCGTTTAAGTCTGAGATGAGAGCCAAAGGGTCAACATTATCATATCTGGAGACGCAACAATGTATTTTAATCACTATTGAAAATTCGTTAGAGCTATCAACGGAAAAATGCTATTTTTGGGCGAAATTGCACTATTTATCGACCCGCAACTAAATTCTGAATGCCGTATTTTGACCTTATCGGCGGTAAAGTCTACAAATAGGCGCGGATGTCGCTTAAAGAATTCGACTCGTGAACGGATGCGGCCTTGTAGGAAATTTCCAAGTCGTCTATAATCGAATTTCGTGTTTTTTTTTTTGGTTTCGATTGAATATCGACACTGTCAATTGGTGGGCTCGCTATTTTTGCGGTCCTCAACCGAGACCCGACACAAATCGGTCCTAATGTGGGATGATTGCGAGTTGCCGAGCAACAAGTGGGAAATATATTTAATTGTTGTTTGTGCCGACGCAATAACACTTCATATCTAAACACATATAACACAAAGTTTCCTTGATGTTTCATTCAAATACATTTAACAATAATTACCACGTGTCGGACATCTTCACAAAACACTCCGTACATTTCCATACGCAGAATTTTATTGGATGATAAGATGGAATAAAACACTAATTTATTAGAAAAAGTATTATAACAATTTAATTATTTATATCAATCATATAAAATTAGGACACAATTAATCCGAATTTGAATCCTAAATTTGTTAATACATAATGAAATTTTTATTTAAATGGAAAATAAATAAATTAATAAATATAAATAATGCGGTAGGGGTGGCTTTTCCAGCTCGGGGCTCACCTTAGAAAATTTCTTTACAATCACCGTTAACGTATTCAAAGCCGTAAATACAAAGCGTATTGTTGTTTGTTGTTGAACTGGATGGAGGCGATGTTGTTGTTGTTGTTGTTGTTGTAGTTGTAGTCGATGTTATTGTTGTTGTGTTGTTTCCAACAGGAAGTGCAATTAGACATCCAATAAAAGCCATAAATACTGCCAGAAAAACGAGAAAAATTCTACCCATTTTCTTGTACGAATTCACCACTAATTGTAATCAAATTAGTTTTGTTCGGAATTATCTTGAAAGTTCCAAGTCCGAAACGAAATCGATGTTTCAGGAGGCTACTGGTCTGTTACTGTCCAATCACTAAATATTTATAAACTTTCTCACAACATATGAATAAAGTACTTCTATTTATCTGACAATTTTAATGAAACTTTTCAACTTTCATTGATAAAACCCCATTTGTTTGTAAAACAAATAATATCACTTAATTAATATAACGAAAATCTCCGATGTTGATTGAGGAAATTATTGAGCCCCATTTATCTCTCAATTTTCTTGCGTCTTTGTCGAGGACTAAACTGCAACTAGATTTCCATTTCCAAATTGGTTATTATTTATTAAATTATAACTAATTCTATTAGTTCTATTCAAACATCGAGAGTACTATTAATTGAGGACAGTTAAATCGTTGAATGGCGCAATTTATTTAAAAAGGTCAAAATCATTGCACTCAAAACTCATAGATTTTTTATTTAACGCACACATTAAATGATAAAAACTACTAGTCTTATCATCACGTGGAAAATTACAATCATACATATATTTCGCAAATACCATCAATTAATGAGCTACAATCAATCATATTTATTCCGCTATTATTGATTCTATTGAAATGACGTCTTGATTTTTCCTCTAATTTGTGCTTCTTATCAATTGACGTCACTTTTATTTCGAAAATAGTAGGCCGGTCCGTATACAGGGGCCAGAGTGATCATTTCTCAATTCTACAAACAGTCCAAAGTTTCAACATTCCGATTAGATCTCTTATTCGAATCAAGTCGCCTCAAATTTAGAGACGAGATTCTTGAACCAAAATGACGAGTACTCCCGAAAAACCAATCTCTATCACCTTAGAGTAGAGCCAACTGCAAAGCTACAATTGAGATGAGATGTTATAGTTGAAATAAATGAGGCCCCAAATGCCCATCTCTTTTGAGACCAAGTATTTGAGCCCTAAAGGCGCTGATCAATTCTCGAGCGATTCGGATGACACTTCGAGCACGCCCCGTATAAGCGTCATTGCGATAAAATTCAAAATAAATCATCGTCAATCGAAAGTTCCCTGAATTTTTATCGAATAAAGTAAGCCATTAATAATATCAATGACAATTGTAAACAAATATCGCAAAAATTTTATTTTGTTTATAAGGAAAATTTTCATTGATTCAACAATAATTAATAACATTATCGTTATGTTTACAACAATATGAATTCGAGTATTATCACAAGTAATAATTCCATCAATTGATCGATATCCGAAACAATTTCGAGGATCGAGAATTGTTGAGAATGAGGACGACACAATAATTGTTTGGTCAAAAATTTGATCAAACGCTAGTAAGGGTCGAGATTTGCATGGAGATGGGGGCAATGTTTGAATTTATCACACAATAAATTAATTTTGGCGCAAAAATTCGATCAGAGACGATTTTAAGGATCGAGAATAGCTGGAGATGCGGACCATATTTCAATAAAATAAAGATAACGAATCCAAATAGTTTTATGTACAATTTCCCGGAGAAATCAACATAATTTTGGATAAATTGCCGCGAATAAATAAAATATTAAAAGTTATACTTCTTTGGCAAAACACGTATAAATAAATAGGATAATTTCCCGACTTCCGTTTACAACACGCGCGCCACCATAAACGGAAGTAACGTTGCAGAAACTAAACGCTAAAATTTCACTCTCAACGCGCCAAATCAAGTATAACTCAAAAAATTTTGAGGAATCGCTTGGAATCGAGGACTGTATTTGAATAAAATGGAAATAATGCGTCGAAAGCTTTATTAATAAAATATTAGAATTTCTTGGAAAAATACCATTTTGAGGATATCTCTAGTCTATTTTCTGGATATAGAATTCAATGTTGTTGGTGATGATTGCTTACGGTTTTAGGTCCAGATCCTGTAGGGCTGTAACAGAAATATTTCGCAATCAATTAATCATCGGAATTTTCCGAAAAATCCCACCTCAAAAATATGGCACACATTGTCCGTTAACTCTAATATAGCCAGATTTACATGGCACTGTAATTATATTTTGCAATTGAATTCCCGCTGTTAAATTGGCCGTTGGCTTGATTTTTACCGATTGCACAATAAACCCAATGGCGTAATTCAAAATAATCACGAAAATCACGAGAAATAACAGGGCGTGTTTCGTCATTTTCTCAACTGAATCGATGAATTGTTCTGTTAATTCTATATTTAATCATGATTAATTTTAATCTGCTGATAACGATAAGACTAGAATTTGGGCCCGGTTGTTCGTCAATACGCGAAATTCTAGTGCGATTTTGGCCCAGTTTAAGCTGTACTTACTTAGAAAATACGACGACACCGGCCGCTTATCCTGCGATATCCTTGCATACAAGGAGCTTTGAATATGTTGGCTGTATTTGTGATATTTGTTGAATTTTTTTGGAAAAATTCCTGAAATGTCATCACCGATCGTTTAGTTTCTTGTTGACAATTGGAATTTTCCAATAATCCAACAAATACAACAACTAGAATAATACAAGAGATAATTGTCGAAAATCTTAAGCGACACATTTTCATCTTTTGTTGAAACGACAACTGGCAATTTATAAGATAAGACAGTTCGATTTTATCGATTTTATATTTTTCGATAAACGCCCCTCAATATGATATCCCCGATTTATTTACCTGTTTGAATGTTTTTTTTATTATTGATTTTTTTCAAATATCAAAAGATCCGTCTACAATCGCCGCGTATAATTTGTATTGAATTCGAGTCGCAATTCGGACGTGCTTTCAAAATATTCGCACCATCGACACTGTCCATTTTGAAAAATTCCTCGAATGTTATCCAAACACCCCCAACATCAACAATAAACAATAATGATAATAATAATAATAATAGTAATAGTGGAAATTTGTGAAAATGTAAAATTGGTCTCATTTTCAGGTAACGTTACGTGTTATCTAAAACCACCGACTAGAACTTTATCGAGGACAATAAAGCCAATGTGTCGGTGTCATTATCAGTGAAGATCGATAAGAGAATTGTTGGTATGTCCCGGAATTGAGTCATTCAAATCAAGAGACAAAACTATAGCGTCAAATTGTCGAATAAAAATACAACCGAGATTGAGCTAGAAATTTTCTAAAATCACGCAATTTTTCCCCCTTATCAATTTATTATCACGATCCACAACACAAATATTTGGCCAACTTACTTCTAAAACGGAAACAACGACCGTTGATACGAACATAGCCCCATTGACATCTGACTGTGAAGATGTGGCGGAATTGCGAAGATTGCCTACCGAAAATCTTCAAACGCCATTCATCGTAATTTTCACAGTCGATACAGCTCGTTAGAAGCAGAATTAACACGAAAATTCGAATAACCATCGTGGAAATTCAACCAGTTTTCTAGCGACTTTGAGAATATATTGTTGATAATATAAAGATTTTGATAACATTGTTGACTTGGATCAAATAGAGTTATTGCGTTTGATAAAATTTTCCGAAACACAGATAGAAAATTTGATGGAAATTCTTACCGGACGGACCTGTTCGCAATCGACGTAACACGTAAATCAAGAAGGATCTTTGATGAGTTTTCGTCAAATCATCGATAAAGTACTCGCCTATATCACTCGTTTTAGCCTCGATTAAAAAGATCAAACTCAATATTAGAAGACATACAACAATTTTCATCTTGATTATTTATCATTTAGATAAGTTTGATTAAATAGAGAAAATTTCTAATTTATAAGCTCCATTATAAATATTAATTGCGAATATTATTGCCGTTTTATCACCGTATTTTTATTAAATATAATAAAATACGCCTGTTTCACTCCTAAAAAGACTAATTAAACTTATTGCGTAATTAAATATATTGATAAAAACGTATTCAAAGTTGAACTGATAACAGTCATTTTTGTTGGACGTTTTATCGGCAATTATTCCATTATTATGCAGATTTTATGGGTTTTTTTTCAATTACTATTAATTCTATTTGGAATAACTCACGGAACTATTGTTGTTGTTCTTGTACGATTTATTTTGATGCGAAACACCTCAACACACATCCCATTATGGGCGAGAAGTTGCCCATCGGCACATTTATCCGGCGTATCAATGAAATTCTTCAACATACCATTTTTACTACCAGCTTCACAATTTACCATAAAAGCAAAAATTATTGCAACGAAAAACAAAATGGCTCGCATTTTGGTTTTTGTTTTTGCATTCTAGATAATACAAGAAAATAAGAAGTATCAGGCCCTCCCTTGAGAGGTCAAGTTCAAAATTTTCATTTCGAATTCGACCAATAGAGGGCGTGCTCTCGGAGATGTTCAACTGGTTGTCTAGTTGGGGCGCTATTTCGAAATTTCGAAATTTCGAAAATTATGATAATGAATCAGAAATTGTGGTGTCGCAATTTGATCTTTTTAGAATTTCGAATTGATGAGTGGCGAATTTCCGATGAAGATTGGGAAATTATCAGACTGGCCAAGGGGTTTGACCTCGCCAAAATTTTATCTACAGATATTTTTGTTGAGCAAGATTTCGGCTTGTATCAATCGATAAGGGGCTAACGTGGATACAATTGAACCCATTTTATTTTCTGACTCGCTGATGTGATAATAAATCCATCTAAATGGTGGCCATGATGCTGCCAAAAATGAGAAGATCCACAATTTTTGGCGGATTTCTCTCGAATTTTTGCTAGGATCTGAAGACGATACGTGATAGAAAACAGATCAGTCATTACTGAAATTTCACGGAAAACTGAAATAACTCACTGATGTGATCTACAAAGAGCAAGAGAGGCGGTATTCTTCGCTTAATATCGTTAGCAAAATATAATCTGCCTCGCATGAAGTTTACTTTCAGCGACAAGGAAGCCCTTTTGATCTACTTGTTGTTATAGTAAACTGCAGTTGGCAAGCCTGAGAACAAACACCGTTCAAGAAATAACCATTGATAAGTCTGAACTATAAAATTTCCTGTTCTTTGTAGTTGAGTTCCATTGAAGTTGAATTGCTGAAAGAACATAACAAAGGTTGCAATTCTATGAAGGTCTCGATCCTGATCGCGATCTTGCCCCAATCACAATCCATATTGCAACAGTAGAAAATGCGAGATCGGGATCTGGATGGGAATAAATGAAAAAATTTTTGTCATTATGATTTATTGTCAATGATTTTTCGAAATTTCGACAAACTTGTGTTATTTCAGCCAATCGCGTACAGCTGAAGGTTCTTCGTCTTCGTCAGTTGTTGTCGCTGTTTCAGTGGTGGTTGTCACGTCAATTTGATTACCATTAACGAAATTTTCAGTAAATTGAGCGTTTTCTTGTGGTGTAAATGTACGTGTCACTGTTGTCGAAATTGGTTTACTTTCTTGTCGTGTTGAAACCGTTTGTTGGCCACCGTTCACTGAATACGCCGAATTCGAAGACGTCACCAATTTCGGTCTTTGATCTAATTGATCTTCATCGATAATCTCCACTGGTACATTCGCGAAAGGATCTTGATAATAATTCATGAAATTTTGCGCGAATGGGAAATAATTTTGATATTGTTGTTGTTGTTGTTGTTGGGTTGTTTGTATCGATGATGATGGTGAATTATGGTCAATAATTTCCAAGCCTGCATTAGCGAAAGGGTTGTTATTCGCTATATTCGGTAATTGATGATTATTCGTCGATTGTAAAAACGGGAAATAGGAAATGTACGGATTTCTATAAGAATTATAATTACACGGCTGATATTGACAATAATTATTGTAACAATTGCGCTGATAACACGGCGATTGAGCGTAACCACATGGCGAATTATACCCACATGGGCTATTTTGATATGGACAAGTCGAACATGGACTGCCAAAATTGGCCGATGATGCCGTAAATTTCGAAATAACGAACAACAATATCAAAAATGAACAATTCAACATTGTTTCTATCGACGTACAACTGTCACTTAAAATCTAATTTCAACGACTAAACTTATATTTGCAATATTTGAAAAAAAAAGGTTATCTCAATTACAATGAGGTCGGGGTGATTTTTTTTTAGAATCTAATCAGTCCAAACTCTTCGACACCGACCTCGGATCCTCTGATACGGCGGATTGCACCCACTACGGAATATATTGCGAGATGGCACTTCAACTGGGGCTGGAATTTGACAAAATTCAACAAAATACAAATTTCGATTATTGATCAACTCACCTGTTATTTTCATTTTTTCAAATTCATCCGGATACACGATACTATCTGAATCTGTTGTTTTAATAGGATTGAGAAAAACCAAAAAAATTGCAATCATTAGAATATATTTACACTTCATTATTGTATTATTGTAATTTATAAATAATTAATGTGGAAATCTTGTTGTTCGAGTCTGAATTCCGTCGATATGATAACGTTAATGTAAACTTTCTCGCTTATATGGTTATTGAGAAACAATTGAATTACGCACTTTAAGACCAAATTATCCGGCATTTGTTCATGATCATTCGCGATGGCGGATTACAAGGCGCCTGAAATATCTGCCTCGATTCCAAATCGACCCCACTAACTGCAAATAAAAATCAAATATTCAATTAATTATTGCAACGTGGCAAAGTGCTAGTTCTGAATTACGTGGCGATTTTTTTGTCGCTTCGAATCTATCCGGATCGGGCTTTTGATCCGGAAAGGCTAATGTAAATATTTGTATTACAACAACTATCAATATAAAACAAATGAAATAAATTCGAAACATTTCATCAGTTGCAAATCAAACAGAAAACTGTCGGATCGAACATGATTTAATTGAAGCGCAGACAAAAATCGAAAACAAGTTTATCAATTAGTCATTAATAATAAATGTTGGAGTTATGAATATTTTAGAAAGTAGTTGGGAATTCCGATCGAGTCGAGATCTCGATCCGTACAAATCACAATCTGTCGCTAAGATTAGATCAGTTAAACTCATGGATTGTTGAGATGGAGATCAATATCGAGATTTTGTTATTTTGTGATGTTTTCTGCGGGAATTTTTGCTGGAGAAGTCTCGATCTTCTGCCGAATTCGAGTCTTTAGTTATAAATCCGGGATTTTATTGGATTTCCATATAATGCATGTATGAATTCACACACTATGAGCACGTAGAAAATAGTTGTGAAATTGAAATTCCGATAATAAATTTTATTGTATCGACTCTTCATATGACGAGTGTCTCTCCAAAAAAGCACAGAAAATTCTTCTCTCTAATAGAGCGAATTTGGAAAATTACCATCGACTCAAAATAATGAAATAGTCGAAAAAACGTGAAGCTTATCGAAACTGGAAAACGCACAAAAATTGACAAAACAGCGGTTCTAAACTAGTGTGCCCCCAAATTTGATAACACTAATTTCTGGATATTATCCATCGAATAATATGAATTTTGAGTGGAGGCTCCCAAACGTGGATACCGGAAAACCGGCTTGAGATTTTCGTGGAAAATTGTCTCAGCGGTAAATTACGTTGCGACTGAGCGATAAACTAAATAAAGAATTGGCAAAGAAGCCTGGTAACCGAAAAAAAATTGGGAAAGGCTCAAATTTGGTCTTGCAGAAATCGGGATCTGGTCCCAAAATTGATAATCCGGTCCTGACCAATACTGGAGTATTTTCACGGTTCATTTAGTCGCTCTTCAATTTTCATCCAAAAAAAACTTGGATATTTCAATCAAATATGCGAAAATCTTCGAAAATCCATTAAAACAACTGACAACAATATTCATTTATTGATTGAAAAAATAACAAATGCCAAATATTAGAACTGTTGATAGATTTTCCTACATCGACCTGCTATTCGAGCCCAGCCATCTAGACAATTCGCCCTTAAAATAGCATGTTCGGTTGACGTCACATCATCTACAACAAATTCTCGATTAACGTAAACGTAGAGTATTTGTTAAGCGTTAACGTGCACAGTGCGGATGATCTTTTATATTTTGCGGAAATCGAACTTACCGTTTTGGGGAGCGGAATCGTCGACAACTTCAGGTGAATCTGAATAATCTAGACTGTTGTTTTGATTTTTACCCCCATTATTATCATTATTATTATTTAGAACATTTATGAAAAATATAAGTGATATAATAATAAAAGGGGATGTTGTGGCGACAAAAATACGTCTCCAATTCATATTTTTCAACGGCACTGCTGAAATAAATCAATAAAAACTTTTGACAAGAATCATCTATTCAATTGTTCGTCGATAAATTATCAATCAGACTTATCTAAGTTTGAATATTCGATTTAATTTTTTTTTTTTTGAAGAATAACTCGCAATTAGATGTAGTAATTTTAACGGTTTTACGAAAAACAGCGATCTATCTTTGTTATCTGAACTTTAATTAATTTCAACTTTAACCTCAACGTTCTAAAAAAATTCGACGAGAAATTACAAAACAGCTTTATTCAATCATAAAATTATCACAATTAATTCACTATTAGAAAAATAATCCATCAACGATAGACTTCTCGACAACGGCCGGCCCTGTCGACCCTTTGGCCAGCCTCGCAATTCGAGCGTGCCTTGAATAAATGACGTTCTTCAATTGTTGCATTGATAGGCGCCAATTTTTCTGTGGAAATTGGATTTTAAAAAAAAAATACTTTTTTGAGAGTGTAAAACAAGAGATTTACCTTTCTCTATTGAATCAGTCGGGAAATAAATTATATCAGCATCGTCGGATTCGACAACGTTCAATGAACAAGAGGAGCACGACTTTTTCGCCAAATTATGCACAGGTGTAGCATGAATTATATTAACAATAACAATAATTATAATAATAATAATAGAGAATATTAACGAGCGCAAAGTTCTCATCGTTGTTGTTATAATTAATGTTTTTCTTAATAACTTTATCATCTGACTTTTAACAACTTTATAGAATATGTGGATCACATAAAATTAATGTTCGCTTATCTCTCTGGATAGGATTCTAGAAATACTTGCAATAACAACTTTACGAGATTAAAATTTGATGTTAATTTTTCGACGGAGATAGTGAGAGGGACAACAAACATAAATTATGAGCTTGTTAAATTTGCACAAATTTCTTGAGTTAATTACTTGAAAATTATTTCCAATGAAACTTCCTTAACGAGCTCCTTATCTTCATCTGCATCATCAAACCAAATTGTCCACAGTCTAATCTCCGAGTTCGCCAGCCCTTCCGCCATCTAGCGGCTTCAATGCGGCACTATTGAAAATTAGCACCGTCAAAAATGGAGATCGTATAATATTCGATCGATATCGATCAATCAAACTTTAATTGGAACTATTGAAGTTGGGAGTTTTCGATTTTCCGGTCGTCTATTCGTCAATTTTCGCGATATTCTAATGAACTCTAACGATTTTCAATCAAACTTCCTATAAAAACAAAAACTATTTTTATTAAGCTCTAATAATATTCTATAAATTATTTTGTTTTGTTGTTCGGAACTATTTCGAAGGGCCGCTGCGTACATCAATTAAAGGGGCATAAGTGGTTGTGACATCTGTCATTAAAAAATATATTAATCATCGAATTAATGACGATTTAGAAATAATAGTGATAAGCTCACCTGTTTCGTGATTTTCATTCTCATGATGGTGGCGACAATGATGATGATGATGATGATGAGGGTGATTGTGGTGGTGACGATGACGATGATGATGATTATTGAAATCTAATTCATCACTATCTAATCCTGCAGCACTATTGGTTTGATCCCAAAACGATGGTTCGAACTGCATTGTCGTTTCGATTATCAACAATGAAACAAACAAAATTATGATGATTTTCATTTTTATTGAATTAATCGAATAA
The DNA here is from genome assembly GCA_037414795.1 of Stenodera caucasica. Taxonomy (NCBI): domain Eukaryota; kingdom Metazoa; phylum Arthropoda; class Insecta; order Coleoptera; family Meloidae; genus Stenodera; species Stenodera caucasica. Next base: position 3,065 of record JAZBGZ010000885.1, on the reverse strand, counting down.
TTATATTTTTAATAATTAAATTGTGAACTTTATTGAATTTTTTAGAATTTATCGAGACACATTTTCAATAATCGAGAATACACTTGATCAGCTCCACAGTTGATAGGGACTTTAATTATATTTCTGTAATTGTTGTTGTTATTATTATTATTAATATTTGTCGATTTTGTTGACCAATTTTGTGTCGATAATGCGTTATTCTCAAAATTCACAACAACATCAAATAGTAGAATCAACAACACGAATAAATATGACATAGTTATTATTATTACTTGTCAAAAATATCAAAATTTCTGAAATATTGAAGAAAAAATCCATCAATTTATTTGACGTTTCTAATCAATAACAAACCGATAACCTTTCGCGATTCTTTCTAACATTACCACCGATAAAATTTGATAAAAGCGAAATTTCTGGAGATTATTTTTCATCTCGATCTCTATCTCTATTTATTATTACAAATATTTAATATTCCATAGTTCTGTACCATAACCATCATTTATTTCGCCCTTTGAGCAATTAGACTTTACAACTTTTAAAATGGTGACTTTCTAAAATTAGACCAATTTTCAAAATAGCCAAGAATCAAGAAAAAACTTACTATATCTATATGTATAGATCGGTATATCTACTGATGTTTCCGATTTTCATTTTTTCTGGACTTCCTCTCTAATAGAACTGAATCAACCATGATAAACACTCAATTATTGAAGCGACTAAGAGAACATTGGAGATTTTCATTTTTCGAAATATTTTTGTTTATTGAATTATAATTCTTCAAAAAAAATGCAATTTCTTATCCGCTCTCGATAATTGTTTCATCATATTCCGATAATTAATGGAGGAATCGTAAGGGGTGTCTGCAGTATTAACGTTAACGTAAAAAAATTGGAGAACGAGACAAGCGAAAAATTGGAAAAATTTATTTCACACATCACTTTAAACGTGGATCAAAAACTATAGTTTCATACAATTCAATAGAGCTCCCTACAAGAGCCATGGCCATCGTTGATTTCGCCCTTCAAACAATTGGACTTCATTTTGGGTAAGTTGCACCCTCTCACTGAAATTCGACCATTTTTAACTTAGGTGAAATTGGAAAAATTCAAAACGACTCACCACGTATATCTGTCGATATTTTTCGATTTTCAATTATTTTCGATTCTTCAACAACTGGCTCAGTAATATTAAAGACTTTCTCTGATAAAGCCGAATCAATTAACACTAATAAACAATTGCTTATTAGGGCAACAAATAGAATATTGGGAATTTTCATCATGCGAATTGTTCGAACTAAGTAAATTATAATAACACAGAATTATCGGTGATGGTCGCAATTTTTTTATCAACTTTCGATAATTAATGGTCGTTATTTTGGTTGCTTACAAGGAATAATGCGGAGCATCCGCAGTATTGACGTTAACGATTACGTGGGAAAATAGAGAACAAATTAAGCGTACAAATTTCAAAATTTATTCCGCACACTTTGAACATGGATCAAAAATTACAGAAACTCGCTCAACTCAATAGAGCTCCCTACAGGAACCATAACCATCGTTGATTTGGCCCTTCAAACAATTGGACTTCACATTAATTATTCTCTCTGAAAATGGAGCCTTTTAATAAAGTTAAAATTGCAAAAATTTCGAAAACACTCACCATGAAACACAATTCTCGTTAAATTCGTACTTTCAGCTTTTTTTTGTTGATCAGCAAATGGCTCAGTAACATTATAAGTAAATTCTAATGGCTCTGAATCAATTAACGATGATAGACAATTGATTATTAAGGCGACGAACAAAGTATTGAAAATGTTCATTTCTCGGAATATTTGAGTTATTGTTTATTGGATTTTAAGGACAAAATGATTGAGATGGTCGCATTAGTCTTATCACTTTTTGATAAATAATAACTTAAAATAAATATTATGTTTAATTAGTTCGGTTATATTCCGTTATTTATTGGGAATAATGAGGAGTCTTAACTTTAGTTGGGGAAAAAAACAAGGGTTCAGATTTGAAAAATTTATTATATACGTTTATATATACGTTTATATACGATTATATACGTTTATAAACGTATTATTTAGAAAAGGTCCCTACAAGAACCATAACCATCATTCACTTGGCCCTCCAAGCAATTGGATTTTGCAGAAGTCATAACTAGAATTATAATTTTCTATGAATTGAAGTTCCCCTAGAAAAAAAACAAAGCTCACAACTATAAACTTCGACTTCACCTTTTTCTTCACGTCCAGATTCATATTGCTTGTTAGAAAATAGCTCAGAAACATTATGGGCTCCGTTCAAGGATAATGGATCGACTAATGATGATTGATGATTAGTTGTGGCACCAAAAAAAATTTTATTATCTGGTATAAATTGAAATTGTTGAATTCGAAAACAAACTTACTGTTCTTGATCGTTGTTTTTTCACCTTCATATTCATATTTTTGATGAATACTATGCGATTTTTCTAACGGTAACGAATCGACTGTTAGTGATAAATAATCGCTCAATAAGACAACGAAGAAAATAGCGAAAACTCTCATCTTTCGAATTGATGGTGAATTATTGGTATCGACTCTAGATAAGTCACTAATATTATAAATTAATATTTTTTATTCAATATAACATATCAATTAATTCGATTAAAATTAGCGCACAGCATCCGCGATATTAACGTTATCGTTAACGTTAGCTGCAAAATGGAGGGGAAATTCAAACGCGTAGAACGTTGAGGAAAATTTATTCTTTCTCGATTTGAAAATATAAAATTGCGTACAATTCAAAATACCTCCCTACAAGACCCATGTCCATCGTTTACATAACCATCTGGGCAATTCGGCTTGATCTTTACAATGGATGAGATTCCTGAAACTAGCGAAATTCGAACACAAATCAGTGATTTTTTGGAAAAATGCGATCAAACTTACAGCCTGGAATATTGGAAGCAACAGTAGAATTGCCATTTTGACAATTATTTCCCGAAACTAATATTGTTGTTATTATTATCAATAAAAAATGAACTTTCATCTTTGAATTTACGAGATGATATGGCGTCTT
>JAZBGZ010000884.1:13284-26705 GCA_037414795.1 Stenodera caucasica | reverse complement strand
TCTTCAGACTTATTTTATTTTTTTGGTAAAATTATCACGTTTTCACCATAAAGAAAGCAACTTATCAGAAACTGATATTTTTCCAAAATTTCACAATTCTTCTGCGGCTTATCATAATTCTATTTTTCATCAAAATCCTTCGTCTCTCACTCATAAATATTTTCATGATTTTGCTCGAAATTTTGAAGCATCTCCAATAAAAATTGTGATTCTCGACTCACGAGTTTCTCTCATTTTTCTTAATTTTCTCGTGTTTTAGCTTATTTAGCAAATGTTTACAGTTTTAGTTTCAAATTTTTGTATTAGACAACTTTTTCAGACATTAATTTTTCAGGCACGTTTAAATTTATCATTATTATTTTTGTCCAATTCCACTCGATTAATAATAATAAATCTAGAGAATGTCGAAACTATCGCTGAATTATAATTTGGGAGAATCGAAGAGTCGATTAATCGCGAATATTACCGATTTTTTCTCTATTTTGCATCAAACTAAATGGCGAAATTCGATTAGCCCCGATCCCTTAATCTTTAATCACTGTGATTATTCGTTTGTTTCAATTCGTGAATAGAGTAGGGCTAAACTTGGCAATTCCCATCGCACAATTCGCTCGAAACCATCAGTTTATAGCAAATCCGAAATGAATGTTGCTTTATTTGAATGATTGTCCCGCAGGAATCGTCCGGGAATAAATGACATTTATTTTAATTTCGCCGACATTGTTGGAAACCACCATTCTCAGTTCAAAGCTTGTTTGTAATTTCGTTAACAACTTGTCAAGAATTCGTGCCCGAACAAAAAAAAAATTCCACCACCGCCGCCACAACCAAATGGGAAATCATCACGAAATTCGAGTTAAGTCGCTCGACTTTCGTCATTTGCAATTAATTAATTAATCAGTCGATTAATTGATCGTCAATTATGGAAGAATTGTAGAGATTGAGGGATGGTTTTTTGCTTGTCGATTCGAAAATTAATTAAATTTAGTCGAGATCGTAAATTTCGGTGCATGTTACTACAATTTGATTAAAATGTAAAGAAAGCTGGTAAACGAGGCGAATTTTCGAAACGAACTGGGAAATGTTGCGCCGCCATCCTATGAATACATATCCGCTAATTAAAATGACATGTTCGAATCGTTGTCGATTTCCACCGGGAATTTCCATTCCATATCGGAAAAATTATTCGCCGAACAAAAAATAAACTGCTATATAACAGTGGATCGTTCGGACTATGTGGTTTTATATAAAACGCCTTAAGGGCATAAGATATGTGTTGTAAGGGCCCTTGTTATTGTGGCCGTGCGTTAGATCCGGCTTAGGTGTATGGAAATCAGAGTGATCCAATTTCCTTTAACAAAAATATCAAGTCGATCGGCCATAAATGGATGAAAGACCTAGCGGCTATTTGCTTGCCGAAAACCCCATAACAGGGCTGTATCGATCATTTTCCGATATCATTGTAAAAGACACGTATTCGACTAGAGATACACAATTCGTTTGAACGAGAGATTCCGTATTGTGGGGAGCCAACCAACCAAACAAAAAAACAGAAAACATGGACCGGCTTCTGGGTAATTCACGTAAATTTTAAATATGGATGCGGTAAGGATTAGGGCTCAGTAATGACATAATCCCAGCCGGTAAGCTCCTTAATACCATCGAATTAAAGCCGATGAAGACACGGCATAAAACATCGCAGATCCAGCACTATGTTCCGGATTAGGCTGCTTTATACATCCTCCACTTATTACGAGTCCTAATCGTATGCGAAACAAAGATGAATTGAATTATCGGGGGAAAAATCGAAAATGGGAAATTTATAATATATATATATATATGTATATATACATATATAAAGGTAGTGAATTCGGTGTCTATTATTTATTGATAATCGTGTATAGTGGGGTCGTAAATTCGGAACAATGTGGAAACATAATAATAACGAAGGGCTGTTTTGTCTTCTCGCCGAGCTCAACGTATTTCGGAGGTACGCCGAAACATAAATGTCAGACAATAGGGCTTAAGGCGACTGTGGTTATGTACGATTATCGGTAATGTCGTCCCATATTTTTTTTCATATTCTAAATTTAAGGAAAAACTAGAGGCGAACCTAGTGGATTCATAGACATTCAGTCTATTTTCGAGTCGAATCATAATTTTCGCTTTATCGAAATTGTTTTTTTTTTTCGAAATTTTGAAGCGTGTAAAATTTAGGTCTGATTTTTATCGAGATTTAAGGGATTGTTGTTTTTTTTACCAGGAATGCAACTTTTTCCAAGCTTTCAGGATTTTTTTGTCCTTCAGTCGAATTTTCACAGCTTCCGATTCGAATCTTCATAGTATGGTCTGATTTTTCTGAATAATCGAATCCCCAGGTTAAATTATCGACTTTCTTTTATTATTCAAAAGTAGGTTTCACATTTTCCTGAAACTAATTTCATTGAAGCCCTTCAAAATTCTCATTTCTCTCTTACAGAATTTTCATGTTTTGGTTCAAATTTAATTTTCTCAAGATAAACTCTGATTTTCATCAGGATTGTAACAAATTTTTGAATTCGGATTGAAGCTCACATTTTTCCTTCACGTTTTCAATAATATCATATTTTTCAGTATTTTCAGTCGAATTTTTGCTGCTTCAGATTTCAATTTTCACAGTCATAACTTTTTTTAAACACTGATTTTTTAGTTTAATTGAATTCTCTAAGTCAAATTTTTTTGTCAGCAAATGTTTCTAAAGTCCATCTTTTATAGGAATTTTTAGCTCTTTTCTCAAAAACATTTTCATCAAGTATTCAAAATTTTGAAGCATTTCCAGCAGAATTTTAATCTCTCCAATAAAAACTTTGATCTTTGTGAAAATTTTAATGAATTTTTGGCTTTTGTGAATAAACTTAAATTTTTCATGCTTCAGCATTTTCAGAAAATCTTTCACAGTTTCTGATTGATATTTTTGTGGGTACTTATTTTTTGAAGCAGATTTCTTTATATATTTCTCATGGATATTTTTATGATTTTAGTCAAAATTTTGAAGCGCTCCCTGCAGAATTTGAGCCTCTCCAATACAAATCGCGATCTTACTGTAAATTTTTCAATTTTTGTAAAAAGACTTGCAATCTCTTCTGATCTTTTCGTAATTTTCTCGTGCTTCAGATTTTTTCAGTCAAATTTTCAAGTTTCTGACTCAAATTTCTGTAGTACACAATCTTTCCAGGTAATTATTTTGCAGATTTATTCTTCAGGTCAAAGCAGCTTTTTTTCAGGGTCTGATACTTTTTCAAAACTTCACTATTTTTCTGAAGTCCAACATAATTCTGTTTTTTATCAAAATTTTATTTCTCTCCGATGAATATTTTCATGGTTTTGCTCGAAATTTTTGAGTGTTCTCAGCAGAATTCGAATTTCTTCAATAAAAATGTCGACTTTTCTCTAAATTCTAATAGATTTTTGACTTCTGTAGCAAAACTCCTAATTTATTGCCACCTTTTCAGCATTTTCTGTCATATGTACTCAGTTTTTGATTCGGATTTTTATTTTCAGGCACTGATTTTCCAAATTTTTCCCATTTTTCAGGTCTCTCTTTATGTAGAAGGCAGCTCTTTCAGGATCTGCAATTTATCCAAAATCTCACAATTCCTCTCAAGTGATCATAATTTTCTTCATCATAAAAAATCTTCATTCCTCTCTCAAAAATATTCCCATGATTTCGGTTAAAATTTTGAAGCATTTTCAACAGAATTCGAATCTCTTCAATAAAAAAGTCGATCTTTCTCCAAAACTCATAATTTATTCTCATCTTTTCGTTATTTTTTTGGTGTTTCAGCAATTTCAGTCGAATTTACTCAGTTTCTGATTCGAATTTTTATTTTAGGCACGGATTCCTCAGATTCATCCCATTCTTCAGGTCAAATTATCGCTTTTTCAGGATCTAAAATTTATCCTCTCAAGCGCATCATAATTCTCTGTCATGAAAAATCTTCATTACTCTCTCAAAAATATTTTTATGATTTCGGTCAAAATTTTGAAGCATTTTCTATAAAAACTCCGATCCTTCTCTAAATCTTATTCGATTTCTAAGTTTGACCAAAAACCCCTAAATTTTTGTCTCAAATCTTTGAAATTTTTTGTAATTCAGCGATTATTTGACTCAAGTCTGTGTAAAATAATCGAAATTTTGAGCCAAATCAATTTCTCTGTCAACTTGATATTTTGGTCTCCATAGTTCTTAATTTCTTCAGTCAGAAGATCGCAGGCATCATTCAAGATTCACTAAAGAGATCGAGATAAAAAACGGGGAAATTGAGTTGCATTAGAACTGTAGTCGTTTCAAATCAACTTAAGTCGTCAATGAAAATTTACTGAATCGATAAATCAAAGCGGTAGATAATAGAAGTTGATTTTATTGTCGAGTCCAAGTTCGAATTGACGGAGCCCAGTTTTGTTATCATTCAACGATCATATAATTCTCACATGTATCGTAAATCACGTTCGGAATTCCGTCTAAACTTTGTTTTAGTTTCAACTAAATACATTTATAAGACCTTTAACTGTATTAATTCTCTCTATCTGTTAGTGTATTTAGAACGGAGACTGTTATTAGATGAAATTGATATATTGCAAATCTCATAGATGAAACTATATGGATTGCATATGTTCTATGTGTATTGAAGACTAATCCCTTATATTATGTGCTAATTCCCTTTTGGTAAGTATAGTGAAAGCAAACAGGATTTCGGTCGATGAAGACGTACACGTTATATATTTATATAAACGTCGAAATAGGCGTTTATGTACTTATATATCGCATAATATAGGTATATAAGCCAACATTATCGTTTTCATCAATAGAATACGATTCTAGCTACGTATTATATTGTTGCGTATGATAATTTCAGTGTTTGTGCGAAATTTAATTCAATCCCACCAATCCAAACATTGATGTTTATTGAGTAGACTGAGTAAAGTACACCTCTATCAAATATTATTGTATATATGTATATTCGAGTATATATTATAATATATAAATCGCAATTACTGTGATATGAGTCTGTGTTGTATACCTATGTAAAATATATATATATGTGTGTGTGTGTAGGTTTAATATCTTTGATCCTATTGATCGGTGGAATGTTGGTACAGTTATCCATTACTTACTCATTAAGTTTCTGGAAACGTTCATTGTGTTCTAATTAATTCATTCCAATTAATCATTCGGTCTCGCTCCCCCATTTTCACTTTTCACATCAGACAACCATTATTCCTTTTTTCGGTTCTTTTTTTTTTTTGTTTAGTGGTCTGTTGATATTGCTAGGGCTTTAATTCGCCACAAAAAAACGGTTGTAGCAAATTGGGCGATTTTCCTGTTTTTTATTCGATCAGTGCTGTCCAAAATGTCGAGACTTGTCAGCAATTTCGGTGTTATTGTTGTCAAAATTTTCATCATTCCATATTTCTGATTGTCTTCAAATTTTTTTACTCGCAGCTCATCAAATTGCTGCGATTTTTACTGAGAAAATTGTAGTTATGCGAATTGCATAACTGAATTATTGAAATTTTCATATTCTATGAGTAAAAAGAAGATCGAGTATAATTATGTCGATTTTCAGGAATATTTCAATGTTTGTTCAAAATTTTCAATTTTCTCGAAAATTAGACTGAATTTGCTCACGTTTTTCGACAAATTTTTTATTCTGTTGGCTCCAATTCTTACTTTTATCATACTATTTCATATTGAAAAACAGCTAGTGTTGTGATCAGAGTTTGTTCGATTCTTTCAGGTTTTTCAGGCAATTCTGTCATTGTTTCAGAAGGTTGGTTAGACTCAAATCGAGTGTTTATTGAATTGATTGTACTTTTCAGCGGAACACTTGATTATTTTTAGAAATTTCTTTCAGTTATTCATAATGTTGAGTCCTGAAACCTGCTGTTTTTGATCAGAATTTCTATAATTTGTATTGGATCAGCTATTTTCATGGGTTTTTGATGAAAATGTGGTTACAAAAAAAATTATTTTATTGTCGAAATTTTCATAATCTTCACGATTATAATTCCATTAACTTTCAGAGATACTCGAAGTTTTCAGATTTCTTGATCAAAGTTGAACTTTTCGCAAATAAACCTGAAAGAATTTTAGGCATATTTGACGTTCGACGCAAAATTTTTGCTATATTTGCTTTTAGAGAACAATTTTTTGAAGTCAACCAACTAAAGTTTCGATCAAAGATTGTTTAAGTTTTTTCAGGCAACTTGTCATTGTTTCAGGAAACTGAAGCGAGTATTTATTTAGTGATAGTTTTTTCAGCTTTTACAAGTAATTCCTCGTTTTTCAGAAGTTCAGTTAGACTCAAAGCAAGAATTTATTGCGTGGCTAGCATTTTTCAGCGAAACTTTAGAGTTTTCAGCAAATTTATCAACAAATACTTCATTGATTTTCAATAAAAAATTCTCGCAAAATAGCCTCTTTTTTCCAATCTTTCAAAATGCTCAGTCCTGAAATTTTCACGGGTTTTTGGGTTTTTGGTTATAATTCTATTGATTTTCAAAAAAATTCCAACCTATGCCCAAAATTTTCAGATCTCTCAAATCAAAGTTGAACTTTCGGAAAATAAATCTGAAAAATATTCAACGTTCTTCGCCAAATTTTTCGTTCCATTTGCTCCAATTTTCACTTTTATTGTACAATTTGAGACTGAACAAGAACTAGTGTTGAATCAGGAATTTTTTCAGTTTTTTTCAGATTTTTCAGGCAATTTTGTCTTTGTTCTCAAAGTTGGTTGGATTCAAAGTTAGTATTTATTGAGTGAGAGATTGTTTCAGTTTTTCAGGCAATTTCGTCATTTTTTCAAAAAGTTGGTTAGACTCAAAGCAATTTTTTTTTCAGCAAACTCATCAACAATTTCGGTTATTTTCAAAAATACATTTACACAAGATAGACCCTTGTTTTCCACCTTTTCGAAATGTTGATTTTTAGATTTGATGTTTTTTATTAGAATTCCCATAATTTCTATTGTTTCAGCAATTTTTTATGAGTTTTTGGCGGGAATGAAATAAAAATACATTGAAGTTTCGGTTTACTGTCGAAAGTTTCATATTTTTTGGATGACTAGAAGATCAAATTCTCATCTTCTCGATTGAAATTTTGTTAACTTTCAGAAATATTCCAAATCAGGTGTGAAAATTTTCAGTCTTCTCGAATCAAAATTGAGCTCTTTGCAAAATAATTTCATATTGGAAAAAATCTATGTATTGTTCAAAATTATCCCTAAATATTTGATTTTTTCAGTGAAACATCCTATTTTTCAGTGGAATTTATCTGGGAAAGATCAAAATTTCCACAATATTCACTTTCCAAATTTTGAGGCATTCAATCAAAATTTCAATTATTCGTAAAAGATTGAAATAACTGAAATTATTCATAAATTACGAACATTGTGAGGGATTTTCCATTATTTTTATCAAGAAAAAAGTGACTTGTTCCAGTTTTCTTTGACAAATTCGTCGTTAAAACTGTTATTTTCCGTATTTAAGTTGGAGATTATAATATAAAAAATTCAAGTCTAATTAATTAAATGAAAATTAACGAGTAAAACTTTGCGAATTTTCTCGGCGAATTCTAATTTTAAATATTGAAAATTGGGTCGACTTAAGGAATTAATTTTTTATTGATTGATTAGCAAAATTCTGATTGTTTGAGGACTGCTGCAACCAACCAAGTGACTTGATCTTAAATCTCTCAAATCAAACGAATTATCCCACATGCAGCAGCCCCATAAAGCCCAATTTCCGCTACACAAAGCCTTGTTGCAGACAACTGAACGGTCAACAATGATAATTAACGAGTTCAATTGTTCTCTAATTAGACAACCGTAGACCGTTTACCTGTAAACAATCGCCAGTGCTTTGGCGCCGAAAACATCATCATAACAAGTGAATCAGATTCCAAACATATTCACTTCTTACAAAATACAAAACATTCCGCCCCCTTAAATCATTGTTCAATTTCCAGATTGTTCCTATGGAATGTATCCAGCCATAATACACAATCCTAGTAGGCGTTTATTGGCCCCGAACATCGTTATTCTCAGGACTTTTGGTTAATTGTATAGCGGCAATTCACAATAAACAACGCATTATTGTAATAATAATAATAATAATCGTAATGTTGTTTTGTTTCGAGTAGTGTTGCGATTTACCGGACTGTTGAGTGTTAAGTTGTCGTTTTGACCGGACTAATAACGGTCGAGAATCGATTCCTGAACTACCGGACGACGGCCATCACACACGCCGAACCGGTCAACTTAATTCAATTTCTACCCTTATATGAGTCGGTACGTATAATAGGGGTGGTGGTGAGTTCAACGATCGATATATATATCAGCGGCTATGATTATTTCATGAAGGAGAAATTCTGATGACCGCCGAAAATAATAATAATAGAGAGAAAAAAATATTGAAAAATTATCGACGATTTCGATATTGAAGTTAATAACTTTTTACACGCGACTATTGTAATTTTCATTAATATTGTCGTTGGAGATGGTCGCATTAACTAATGAACACACCATTATGTCCCTAAACGGTAATAAAAGCCGAGTTGAATTTATTCGGTCTTTCAATAGGGTAATTCCGGCGACAATATGGCACTTTTAACGGAGGAATTACACCATTTAGTGGAGCTATCCGAAACATCCATAATCCATATCTAGGTGAATAATCTCGACGATTTTTTTTTCCGTCCCGACTAATAATAGCAACCTTATCAATCCACCAGTTCCTTATTTATCGATATTCCAACAGTTTTACAACTTACAATCTTTTGTTCTTTATATATTACTCATCATAAACGATAGCCAACTTTGTTGCCGTACCGATTAAATAAAAACACTCCGATAAGAGGAATCATTTCAAAACGTTCAATTTAAATGTCGAATAACAGTTTTCCCCGACACGATCAATGTCCAGTTTTAGTGGAGTCTTTGTCATGTTGACCCATCATGCCAACTTCTAATTCCCTCGGATTCGACTTATCGCCGATGGTAAATATTGATAAACGTCCCAATTTTGTCACTTTACCATTCCTATAGTCCTGGCGCGTACTATCCAATAATCCTTTAGCAGGTTCCAGGATCAACGTATCGGTCAATGGGATTTGCTTTTTGACATTGTCTATTTGGCCAGTTGAGTTGGTAATTGCTTTTTATATGTCCCAATATCTAGATAACTTCAACCCTATTCTATATAGGGATTAAGGGCCTTTGTTCAATACCGAACTTTAGACGAATTTATGCCATTTCAAACTACTCTCTTTTATACATATATGTGTGTGTATAATAAATTAGTGGAATTAGAAAAAATCTACTTTATATGTGGATCAATTAGTTGATGATATTTCGTTTGTTTTTTTTTTTTTGTTTCACGAATCCCGAGATCGGTCCAAATACAAAATTAATGCACCAGCCGGCCCCAAATAGAAAATTAAATGAGGCAGGTGGTTTTTCTCGCTCTAAAACAGATCAATAGAATTTCGCACTTCCAATTACCGGTTAGGTATTGTTTAACGTGTGATTGGATCTATTGGGACATCGACCACTCTTTCGCTAATTGGAAATGCGCTGATAAAGGCTTTCGCTCCCATACAGGCCGTCCACTAAACGACAAATCCAAAATAATATCTCACACAGCTTAATTCACATTTAGACGTGACAAATTGTGCAAAAAAGTCTGAAAATAAGGTCGGAGTCTGAGCGGGAATTGAACCGGTGACTTAATTAGTCGGATAGTCGCGGGTTCGAGCCTCGGCGGGAATCAGACTTTTTCGAACATTTTTTCACGTTATCGTCAGATAAATCGTGGCCATGTAGCGGACAGCCGGTATTTATGTACTTATTGTTAGTTTTCTGTGTGTTCGGTACTGATATCAGTTGAGTAAAATAGGGGGATGGTTATGCAAATTTTTGAATATACAAGCGACTAGTCAGCGAAACTTCGTCGAACTTATCCACAGTTTTGGACGATTAAACGCCAACATCACAGCTCTTTCAATAAATTTAAGTTTCGAAGTAAATCATTACTTTATGTACAAGTTTTAAGTACGTTATCAAAGCATAATATCTGAATCATTTATACACTATCTTCACATAAAATATTTGAATTTAGTTCGGCTATAGTTGAGAGCTTTTCTCCAGTGTAATTAATTTTATATAATGTTAATTACCGAAATGAGTCACTTTTAGTTTGTTGTTCTAATACAACAAGAGAACTATCATCGTATTCGACGAGGACTCGAGCCCGATTCCAGTCTCTTAGAAAAAAGGCTTGGAAAAAGTCCTTCAATGAGTTGGACTCGAACCCGTGTGGGTGAGTTTGACAGTTGACAGCAGCGACCAATCAATGACTCGTTAATTGCACTAGGCTCCGCCCATGACCCTTTCGAGTTGAACGAGTTCTAGCGAAAATTGTTCTTGAAAGGCGAAAATAATGGGGTCTTGAAGGTTCACTGTATTTTTCTAATGCTGTCTTGGAGATAATTTCCAGGCGAATTTTCATCTTCTCTGAAACACGCTCGATGATTTTCGGGTGATTTTCGCATTTTCTTTCGAAATTTTGGACTTTTCTGTAGAATTATAGTTTTGATTTTCTTCAAATATGAGTTGAACGATTCTATTATTTCTGCTGAATCTTCATTTCAATTATCGATTAAATTTTCACATTTTCCATGAAAATTCCATGTTCTTAGTAACGATTCGTTTTTCTCAGTATTGGAGTTTTTGCCAGTGGAAAGTCCAATTTGTTTTTGAGATTTCTCGGTTTTGTTGAGATCCGCCGAATTTTCTTCTAACAAGCCAATCGAAATTTTCCCAAATTTCCATCCGATTCCTTCAATTTTTCAATTGTCGAGAAAATTGACTCAATACTAAAAAATTTTCTATTTGAGCTAATCAATTTTCAGCAATATCATTGAAGAGTCTATTTTCCACTATCAGATCTTCAATTTTCTCTCTTTTCGGTGTTAAAATGTTTTTTTCCAAGTTATTTAATACTGGAACAAATTTTTGATCGAAGATTCATAATTGTAGAGTTTTCCATGAAAATTTCAATGTACGTGCGAAATTTTCGGCCTCCACATAGAAAATTTGAATTTAGTTCGGCTATAATAGCGGCCAATCAATGACTCGTTAATCACAGTAGGCCCCGCCCATGACCCTTTCGAGTTGAACGAGTCCTAGCGAAAATTCTTCTTGAGAGGCGAAAATAATGAGGTCTTGAAGGTTCACTGAATTTTTCTAATGCTGTTTTGGAGATAATTTCCAGGCGAATTTTCATCTTCTCTGAAACACGCTCGATGATTTTCGGGTAATTTTCGCATTTTCTTTCGAAATTTTGGTGTTTTCTGTACAATTATATTCTTCAAATATGAGTTGAACGATTCTATTATTTTTGTTGAATTTTCCATTTTAATTATCGATTGAATTTTCATATTTCCCATGAAAATTCCACGTTCTTAGTAACGATTCGTTTTTCTCAGTATTGGAGGTTTTGCCAGTGGAAAGTCCAATTTGTTTCTGAGATTTCTCGGTTTTGTTGAGATCCGCCGGATTTTCTTCTAACAATCGAAATTTTCCCAAATTTCCATCCGATTCCTTCAATTTTTCAATTGTCGAGAAAATTGACTCAATACTAGAGAATTTTCTATCAGAGATAATCAATTTTAAGCAATATCATTGAAAAGTCTATTTTCTACCTTCAGATCTGCAAATTTTTTCTGTTTTCGGTGTTAAAATGTCTTTTTCCAAAATATTCAATACTGGAACAAATTTTTGATTGAAGATTCATAATTATAGAGTCTTCCATGAAAATTATAAATATAAACCGAAATTTAGTTCGGTTATAGCAGCGGCCAATCATTGACTAGGCATTAGGCACTAGGCCCCGCCCATGAACCTCTCGAGTTGAACGAGTCGTAGCGAAATTTCTGCTTGAAACGGCGAAAATAATGGGAATCTTTCGTATTTATTTTATTGCACTCGAATCTGTCTACTACAAAGATTCCAAGAATAAAATTAATAATGTCTAGCATCATATTGTATTGTAATTAGGCATGCAACTAGATCCACGCCCATTTCAACTTCAAGTAAGTAGTATAGGTCCCATAATTATATTCGAACTTTTGTTTCTCGTATAGATGATCAAAGAGTCCTCTCTCTTTCGGTTTTTGATAACAAAACACTCCAAGATGAGTCGTGGCGTTAAATTAAATTCTTCATAATTGTTATTCATAACGCTTGAAATATTCTCTCATTTGTTTAAGTTAATGAGAAAATCTAAGAATGGCTGGTTTCGAATAGGACCTAACCGAAAAAGGCATTTCTCTTTGTCGAGATGAATCATTTAATTGGTTGTCTGACAGATTGTATTGTTTGATTTAAGAAAATTGTGGCTGGAGATTCGCATAAATCAAAACGAATATTATAGAATAGAGCTCCAATTCGGGACATTTATTTCTAGTTGGTTCGAATCGAGTTTTGTGCCGGTTCAACTGTGTATTCGTCGCAGGTCCTATTCGGAGATCATTCAATAATCGTGAAGAAAGACGAGGCGTTGCCAACGTTGAATAGTCGAGTAGAAGATATGTTCGGCAATTGTATCGAATTGTACAATTCGAAAAATAAAGTTGTTGGCGAGAAGAGAGGACTTCTATTTGGTGCTATGAAGAATTCATGATGGTGTAGATGAGATGTGAATCGCAATGGTTTGTAATATAGGAAAAGCGGGTCCCGAAGCGACGACTAACAACATAACATTCACACTCATCTCTTTCAATAGACGGAAATATCGCTTGTTTCTCTTATTTCTCCCCCGTTGTTGTTTTCTGTTATTTTACTAGTAGGTGAATATTGAAGTGGTTCGTAACCGGATTCGGGTTCATCATT
Source organism: Stenodera caucasica (assembly GCA_037414795.1). NCBI lineage: Eukaryota > Metazoa > Arthropoda > Insecta > Coleoptera > Meloidae > Stenodera > Stenodera caucasica. The sequence goes on along the minus strand of JAZBGZ010000884.1, from coordinate 13,776 downwards.
TTTAAAGAACAACAATTCGATGACAACAACACAAAACTGAAAGAAAATTATTCGATTAATGTTTAATAGTAAATCCGGTCCGGAGCTCTTTTATTGACGTTAGATCGACGATATCGTCATTATGAATCTTTAAAATGATCTCGAATGAGGGATAATCGAACATGTCATTAGTGGAAAAGCCCAGATAATTTCCAGAGATACATCATTTATTTTGTTGTGGGAGCGAAATGAAACAAGAGGTGGTTTGTTTTTTTTTTCCAGAATTTCTACCACAATCGGATGAATTAATGATGATGGAGTTATCGGGAATTACTGGTGTTATTTTCTTGTTTTCGAATTTTTCAGTATTGATGGTTTTACACATAAATTCAGCACGCTGATTTGATATTTATTTTTGGGGGTTTGTCGCGAATTTTCCGGGAAAATTGCAGTTGTGCGAATTCGTCATTTTTGGTCGAATCACTCGATTTCAATATTTTATGAGTGAAGAGA
>JAZBGZ010000884.1:0-13271 GCA_037414795.1 Stenodera caucasica | reverse complement strand
TCAAAGCGAGTATTTTTCATCGAAACTTTGCTGTGTTCAGGCTAAATTATCAACAAATAGTTGATGATTTTCAATGAAACATTTTCCTATTTTCCAAATTTTCATAATGCTGAGTCTTGAAATTTCCACATATTTCATCGGAATCTCTATAATTTGTATTGCATCAGCTATTTTTATAGGTTTTTGGCGAAAATGAAATGAAATTTCATCTTATTGTCGAAATTTTCATAATTTTCGATTGAATAGAGGATCAAATTTTCATCTTCTCGATTATAACTCAATTTTCAGGAATTTCCTGCCCGAAATTTTCATATTTGTCGAATCATAGTTGAACTTTTTGCGAAATAAACCTGAAAAAATTTCGAACAATATTTGTTGTTCTTTGCCAAATTTTTTGTTCTATCTGCTCCATTTTCAGTTTAATCGTACAATTTTATCCTGAAAAAAAACTAGTGTTGTGATCGCAGATTTTTTCAGTTTTTTCAGGTAATTTTTGTATTGCTTCAGAAAGTTGATTGGACTCAAAGCGAGCCATGCATTGAGTGAGAGATCGTTTCGGCTTTTTTAGGCAATTTTGTCATTTTTTTTCAGAAAGTTGGCTAGACTAAAAATGAGTTTTTCCAATTTTTTCGAGATCTTCAATTTTGAAGATTTTGGAGGTTTACTGAATTTTTCTAATTTTTCCTCTGGTAAATCCTTGATGATATGCGAGTAATTTTCGCATTTTCCATTGAAATTCTGAAGTTTTCTGTAGAATTAAAGTTTTGATTCTCTTCAAAAATATTATTATTTTTGCAGAATCTTCCACTGAAATCAACGATCAAATCTGCACATTTTTCAGAAAAATTCGCTTTTCTTAGTGTTGAAAATTTTGCCAGTAAAAAGTCCAATTCATTTTTGGGATTTGTTGGTTTGTTGGAATTTTCTTTTAACAAGCCAGTCAAAATTCAACATGAATTTTCCCAAGTTTTTCAGTCTTGACGGTTTCCTGAAACTCAGCACTTTGATTCGATATTTGTTTTTGGGGACTTTTCCCAATTTTTATGAAAAATTTAATTTACAAGAAACTTGGGAGGTTTACTGAATTTATCTAATTTTCTTAATGCTGTTTTTTAGATAATTTTCAGGCGAGTTTTCATGTTCTCTGGAAAACGCTCGATGATTTTCGGGTAATTTTCACATTTCCCATGAAAATGCCACTCTCTTAATAACGATCTGCTTTTCTTAGTATTGAAATTTTTCAAAGTGAGAAGTCGAATTTATTCCTGAAAATTCCCAGTTTGCTGAAATTCGCCGAATTTTCTTTCAACAAGTCAATCGAAATTCAACGTGATATTTTCTCAAATTTCCATCTGATTCCTACAATTTTCCACAGAATCGTTGTTCTGTCGACACTATTGACTCAATATTGGCGAATTTTCTCTTTGAGCAATTATATTGGATCAAATTTTCCATCGAAGATTCATAATTACAGAGTTTCTCATGAAAATTCTAATGTACGCGCGAAATTTTCGGCCACGAACGAAACTTTTTCCCATATTTTCCCTAGTTTCTCTTGAGGCAATTCAATTTCCCAACAAAACTTTAACGAGCTGCCGCCACTTTTCGGTGATAATTCATTACTTTGATGCATTCGAAAAATTTGCATTTTCCCAATAAAATTCCAGATAAACCCATCATGAATGTTGTGAAGGCCGATGATCCATGAAAAATGCAAATACTCCTACAGCCGGTCCTGGAACTGCGGTAAATCCAACTATTCATCATTAAATTCGTTATGTCTTAAATGGGTAAAAGTATTTATCCAACTGAATTACAATGAAAACTTCTACATTGTTAAAACTTTTACTTATCTCATTTATCTAAAAGAGGGCGACATTTAGAATGTTAAACTCGTCCATTATCAACCCAGTTAATAGATAAAAAAAAGAACAAAAAAAAAGGGCTACTCTAATTTTAAATATTCAACAAAATTGACTCCAAATCTATTTAAATATTATAATGCTATTGGTCGAAGGAAATAACAATTTCATTTGAATTTTTATAAGATGCCGGATTCGCCTTTTATTTTTTTTTTCATCAAACAAAACAATATAGAAACGTTTAATATATAAAACGGGGGTGAACGAGGCAACCCTTACGAACATATAGCGAACATACACCTGCAATTGAATAGGGAAATTTCCAATATCGTCCCAAATGGAAAGCTGGCGAGCAATTTGACTTTCGGACACGTGGCGCCCCCTTATTATAAAAATAATAATAATAATAATAGTGATAATAATAATAATAACTGTTGAATATGGCGAAATTACGAATTCATCCCCAAGATTGATGTGATCTATAAACGGTTCGACTTTCAACTAGATTGAAATGATTGATTCGCTTGTTATATATTCTAAGGGTTGTGGGGGTGGTTTACAATTCAAATTTACCAACAATATGCGAATTTCTAGTCATATAACAAGGATTTGTATGTTATTTATATATAAATTTATTGTAGTTGTGTTGTGATTAGAAACGGATATTTCGGGAGGATATAACAGTTATTAATTTATATAAACCAATGATTTATTACATCCCTCTTTCCTATTAATATAACAAACATCAGGGTGGTTTTAGTATAATGATTTACTATTCATCTAGGTCTCGGGGTAGTATCGTGACATTAATAATATATGACAAATATATTCATATAATAGTTTGATATTAATTTGTGATAAATTAAAATAAAAATTTCAACCACCTGAATTTTCCCATAATTATAAGAGACTTAAGTCTATTTATTTATGGACTTGACGAGTCATCGATGGGGTTGATAAATTGTTGAAATTTTGATGGGGTTGCCAGACTCCTACATATCCGAATGTCGTGTTTAAAGCCATTTAGACCGCTGATTATGGGGATGGTTAATATTCTTCAGGCCCCGATGACACGTTCGCATATTATATAAACAGGACCGACAGTAGATAATAATATATTGTAAGCTATCTTATCCTGAAGGTTGGTACAGACATTAGCTGGAAGGCGCGTGACAGGACTACGAATATAAAACATCCCCCTATTCCCATTCCGCTCGACGCTATAAATAACTGGAATAATGGAAAAATAATACAACAACCCGAATTTTCTATACATTTCGAACTTATTGTCGATTCAAAAATCATCCCCATCGATTAATTCGTGTGCCTAATTAATAGCTCACCTCTAAAATTCACCCTAATGAGTTTTCTCTTTCTTTGATGCCTCAATTGATTTCCCCGAATTTATCTTGGACCAACAATAGAACGAAAAACGAATAGAATACCGTTAATAAAAACACCACTATCTCTGTCTGTGAATTGTGAAACCGTCATTTCCGTAATTGGGTTATCAGTCCTTGCACGTAATTGATTTATCCCATCTCTAGATGGCAATTAAAGAGTTACACGAACCGGATTCGCACCAGAAACTTTCCCTCTTTTGCCCCAATTGTAACTTAAATCCGCCGGTAATTTCGTCAATACGAATCAATTCGATTATTTGAATCAAACGAAAAAAAAATAATTGTAATTTGGGTTGTTTCGCAGCGACTTTTATTATAGGTTGTGTTCAAATATTAACCGGGCCGTGTGTTGGTTGTTATTATTTCAAGGTAAATGGGGCCCGTAATGAAGACGAATGTGCCGGCGAAAACGACAGCCGAGAAGTTGAGAGGGGGTGGTTTTCCAGTTTGCGGTAAACCCCGGTATTTTGTGCGAAACTAAATTGATTATCTTTCCAACTAATTGGAATCAACCGGCTAGTCTCAATAGCGGCGTTTTAACGGAATAATAATAATTTCGGTTGTGGAATTTTTCGATAGTGGCCGTCGACGAGAGCGACATTAGCCCTTAAAATTCCCGGTTTTTTTCGTCGTCGGGCATTCCATATTTGTCATAGTCCGTGACCGGCATATTCGGTGTGTATATCAAACACGTTTCAGACGTTACTCCGGTCTTTTTTTGTCGGCGGGGGAGATTCCATACGGTGGTTAGACGTTCACGTTTCATAGTCGTCGGTTTTATTGGAGCTCTTTACCTTCGAATAAACACGGATTTTGAATTTGTAGGGAAGTTAGCCGGTGATGTATGCCGTCGAGTATGGCCGTCATGAATTATTCAAAATCTCTCATGACTTCAACGAGACAATCTATTATAATTATTATCGTTGCTTTTTTTCTGGTGTATCGTAAACGAGCGTATCACATACATAAACGGTACGGTGCAAAAAAAATGTTGAATATTAATCTTATGGCTGCTATCTTCGGTAGCAGACTTCGGCGACGATGCTAAACTTATCGCAACATCTTTAATTTCCTTTCAGCATATCGTTAAGGGCAAATATTCTACTAGAATCCATCATAATGATAACGTTGATGCGACTTGCCATCAACAGTTCGATTCTAAAGGCCCTTCGTTGTCAAATTATCGAATAAATTACACGAAATCAATCTATTTGAATCATTTATTGGTCCAATTTACCACTGTCAACAAACAATACAAAAAACGATAAAAGCCTCTAATTACAATCATTATTTACAAATTATTCTAAAATTGAAACGAATCAGTCGACAATACAGCTCAATATCCAAAATTTCTACCAATCTACAGCTGGATTTTATAAATAGAGGATCACAAAAAATCACGGATATTTGTACAAGAAGGAAGCCTTTCATTAAAATCCATAATTCGTAAATATCCAACAATTGGGGCAAGTTTCGTTGATTTTATTTCCCGAAAACAGAAGATAAGGGATGATAGAAGGCACAAACGTAGGTAATAAGCGCACTACAAACGAAGCTAGCGGAATTTCCTTTGATAATAACATCATTTCAATAACAATTTTCTTATTAACATGATTATTTTACAATAATTTAGAATTGAGAGAAACTCTACCAAATTTTTTCGGAATTATCACGCATTTATCTCATTTTTATTGTCGATTAAATACAAACATCAGCCAATGTCAGTGCAGATCCGGATTGTAGCCGAGATTTTTCCGTTGTAGAAATAGATGAATTTCGCGAAAATGCGGCCGATCGGATTCGTTACGTTGCCAACATTCGCACATCAAATCGAATATTTCTTTCGGACAATTGATCGGTATCGTCAACAGAATCTGCAATAATTCAACATAATTATCGATGAGGGAAAATTGTACGATTTTAACGTACGTGTTTTCCATCATCTTGATAGAAATGGGTGACGTTTTCGATGACTTTATCGTCGTTGAGTTCCTCGAACGGTTGTTCCCGCGCAAATGTCATTATTTCCCATAGTAAAACAGCAAACGACCATACGTCACTTTTACTAGAGAATTTTCCCTGGAAAATCAACGAATATTATCGATATTTATAAAATATTTAGACGACTTACCAACAATATACTTTCCCAAGCCATCCAACGAATCGGCAATAATCGCGCTTCGGATACTTGATAATAATCGGAATTGTAAATTGGCCTAAAGGAACCTAAATCGGAGATTTTTATCTCGTATCGATGACCAACTAGACAATTTCTATAAAATAAAATAATGTCAATATCGAAATTACGCGAATTACACCAATTATAGAGAGAATTGGGAGCGCGCTAAAATTGGTGGATGCGCCGGGGAAATAGTTTAATATAATAATCATGAATAATTCGCAATATTATCGCGAAATTAACGATTACAACTTGTATTTATTTGTGAAATTGGCTCGTTTCATGTGGTTAATTATGATTCTATTAGGATCGCTAATAATTATGCCCAATATTTATATGTTAATCGAATTTATTGATATAATTCGGATTTGGAGTGTTGAAATATCACAATTGCCATAAATTCGACCTATTAAAACTGCAATTATGGTCCAATTAAGATTTCAATTTGTCGTTGTATAAACAATGCGACTGGCTGACATGACGTTTTGTTGAGTTGGAAATGAACTAGCCGACAACGACAAAGATCTTTTGGCCACTTGTCAGACGAATTTTAATTACGTATAAAATGAGGGAACGAGCACAAGTACCAAGAGAACTAATGAAAACCGTCTTGTTTTGGAACGTGATACGAAATATATAAACTTGACAAGTTGGATAAATTTGTTCTCTCTTTTCCCACCATTGTTGTTCTGTTGTTGTTGTATTTATCTCTGGTTTTATTTGTGAGCAAAATTCATGATAATAAATCAGATGGACTTACCTTGATGCTAGATCCTTGTGAACGTATCGGAGTGATTCCAGGTACTTCATGCCAGATGCTATTTGGGTTGCCATATATATAAGACAGCCATAACTGAAATTTCGACAGTCTCGATATATAAAATTGGCCATTTTCAATTTTCATATTGTATAAAATTTATTTCGACTTTGCTAGAATTTCCATCGTTCCATCTATTTGATGGATTCGGTTGGAATTATGTCGAATTGAAATGGTTAGAATTTTGTATTAAAATCAAAGTTGTTTGTAAAACTACTCGGGCATGCTTTGCACTCAACTATTTCTAAGTACAAAGTGTTACGAGAGAAAATCCAGAGATTCGAGTAAATCGGGAATTTTAGAAGGAAACAGCCACTTGAACAGAAAACACGTGTAGACAACTATCGATCCAAATTTCAAAACAACTTTAATCACAAAAAAAACTGTACTAGATTTTCTAGTTATTCATCGAATCGACAACAAGATCAGAATTTCCACTAATTCGGGGGAATTTTCCGATTATTTGAACTTTCCAGTTAAAATCGAAAAAATCTGACCAAAGAATACTTTAGGGACTGCTGGTTTAGATTGTAACTGAAGTTCCATGAATTTGTACTATTTTTGATCAAATTTAGTACATTTTTCAGCAGAAACTATCTTATTTTTGCTTCATTAGAATTGTTTTTTTTATAAAGGAAAATTTTGGAAGTTCCTTGTTGAAATTGGGAAACAGAGTCTTTCTGACTACAGAATGGGCTTTACTGCAGTATGAAGACTACTGGTTTGGCTTATAGCAGGTAATGATTGCAATTTTTTTTTCTTTAACAATCTTCAACAATTTAAGCAGAATTGAGCAGATTTCTTTGCAGAAATTCTGTTAATTCCAATTTCTCGATCTTCAATGCAAATTCTGGGAGTCTGCAATTGAAATTGAGAAATGTGAAGACTTTCTGACTACAGAGTACACTTCACTGTATAGTTTGAAGACTGTTGGTTTCTTAAAAGGAACTCTTCTATTTCCATTCTATTAGAATTTCTATCTTTTTCAAATCTTTAAAGTAAATTTTGAAGGTTCCCAATCAAAACTGAGTAGATTCAAAGCATGCTTTTTGTTTATTGGGAGTTTGGAGACCACTGGTTTGGATTATCATGAGACGAAATTTCATTTGGATGTTTGCCTAATTTTGACTAAGTCTCTATCAGCTTAGCCAAAATTCAATCAAATCTCAAAAATAACTCTGATTCGTAATCTATCGGAGTTTTTGCAATCTTTGAAGTGTATTTTGAAGGTTTTTAATTGAAATAAATAGGGAACTCAAAGAGTACTTGTCGTTTATCTGGAGTTTGGGGACCACTGGTTCAAATTATTTCAGTTATATAAAATTCTTCTAATTTCAATTCAGTCTTGATCATTTCAACCTAAGTAGGATTTTTAGAAGGAACTCTTTTATTTCCATTTTATCAGAATTTCTATCTTTTTCCAATCTTTGAAGCAAATTTTGAAGTTTCCCAGTCAAAACTGAGGAGATTCAAAGCATACTTTTTGTTTATTAAAAGTTTGGAGACCACTGGTTTGGATTATAGTAAGATAAGATTTCAGTTTGATGATATTCTTCTAATTTTGACTGAGTCTTTATCAGGTTAGTCAAAATTCAGTCAAATTTTCGAATAGAACTCTTTTATTTGTAGTTTATCAGAACTACCATATTTTTGCAATCTTTGAAGTAAATTTTGAAGGTTTCCAATAAAAACTGAAGGAGCTCAAAGAGTACTTGTCATTCATCTGGAGTTTGAAGACCACTGGTTAAAATTATAGTAGATCTTTATTTCTATTTCATGAAATTCTTCTAATCTTGACCAAGTCTTTATTAGTCAAGCCAAAATTTTACAGAATGTCGAATAGGAGCTCCTTCATTTCCAATTTAGTAGAATCTCTCCTATTTGCAATCTTTGAAGTAAATTTTGAAGGTTCCCAATTAAAATTGAGGAGATTTGTTTATTTTGAGAAGACTCGTTTATTAGTAGTTTGGGGACCACTGGTCTGGATTTTGATAAGACTTTTAATAAGTCTTTATCAGGTTAGTCAAAATTTGGTAAGATTTCTTCATTTTCCTGATTTCTAAGGCAAAATTTTGAAGACCTCCAACTAAAACTGGGAAAATGTATAGAACTCTTAGTTTGTTTGTTTGTAGATTAGAGTGAATCATGATTTCAATTTCATGAAACTCCTCTAATTTCCACCAAGTCTTCATCAGAACTCTTACATTTTTCGAAAGTTGAAGGCATATTTTGAAGGTCACCAATTAAAATTTCCAAAGGCTCAAATATCACTATTCGTTTGAAGTTTGGATCAAAAAAAGTCACGATTTCAATTTTACGAAATTCTACTAATTTTGAGCCAAGATTTAGTAAAATTTTGTAATTCATTGAATTTTTCTTGCATTTCCTCGATTTTTAGGACAATATTTGAAGATCTCCTATTAAAACTGAGAAACTCACACGTTTTGTTTGGAGTTTTGGGACTACTGGTTCGGATTAAAATTTTGACAATTATTTATATCTTATTGGCGCCTTAATGGGCTATCCTGTATTCTATTCTTGTTCGAAATTCAAATCCTTCAGTTTGCCATTTGTTGAATTTTATGGCCTAGATCTAAACGATACATCTTCGACGAAATCGTAAAAAGATGTGACACACCGGCTTCCCTAATGTCTCCCAAGTTGTATTAGTGAGGTATTTCAACTACAAAGAACCCTGTAGCTTTCCAACAAAACATTACATCTTTTCTACTTAGATACATCCCTAACTCTCTTTAGAAAAATATTACTAAATAAAATCCCGACTTTTCGTTTGTAAGGATTTACAGATTTTGCACCCGCCCTCTATGAAAAACATCGGACATATCCAACCATCAAATAGAATCAATAATGCAGATTTATAGTAAACATTACCTTAAGGTTTTTGCTGTTGGAGCGCACGGTGTAGCCGATTCAGCGACGTGATCTTGCAAAAATTGACACAAATCCCCCATTCTAGCGTACTCTCTTATAGCACAAATCGGCTCCTGATTCAAATTCACCCCTAATAATTTAGCAACATTCCGATCATCTAATCGTCGTAAATTCTTCAACTCTTTCAAAAATTCATCTTTATAATTCAATAATCTCAATGTATGAACAACAACAAAATCACAATCACTATTATTTCTTATTGATTTTGTAATCACAGTTTTACATAAATGTAAATCACCAAAAACACTATTGCCAAGTTTTTCGATTATATGTAATTGTTCATTTGGGAAATTTTCAATCATCACATCATCTAAATCGTCTTCATCTTGATAATTAACATCCGGTTCCGGACTTAAGGGCAACATAAAATGATGATTGATTTTTGTACGAAGTAATCCTAGTGTGCTTGGTGATAAATTCGATGTTGATGATGATGGTAAAATTGGACAAATATCGCGATTTGTGTAATAATTATCGGGTGGTGGCGGTATTGGGGGTGGTTTCGGTAGAAAATTCACTAATGATGGTGGTGAAAATACTTGACTCGATAAAGGTAAATTATATTCGCGACACACCAAATCGGGGACTTCTGCTGGAAAAAATTCCAATTATTCGAAAATGAAATAATCACCTGACTTACCAGTGTAGTCCGGACTATTTTGATGTTTATAGAAACTAGCCCGGCAATTTTCCGCGTAAATCGCCGATTTATCGCAGTCTTCGATCGCCAACTATTCGAAAATAATTGTTTAAATTTCACGAAAATTTAAGTAAAATTACTCACTTTGTCGCATTTGATCCGTTTCTCCGTTCTTGGTACCATACTGAGTCCGACATTCGGCTTAAGTCGTTGATTTTTATAAACAATAAAAACAATAGCCGCTACTAATATAACAATGACAACTGTCAAAATTCCAATAATGAAGCCGATATATTGTTTCGGTTCGTCATTTGTTTGATTTTTCGTTGTTGTTAAACTGGTTAAATTACGATTTATTTTCGTTGATACAGTTTTAACTTCGTCTCTTTGTAACGGATATTCTTTACCGGATTCCGGAATTGCAACATCTTCTGTTGTTTCAGTGAAATTGCCTGTAATCACCGCTGATTGTCGAAAATCAAAAAATTAAATTGTTCTAAAATTATGAAAATACTTTACCGGAATCGAAGGAGATTTCGCCGATTAAAATCCATCTAGATGCGAAATATAATTGGAGTTTAACAAATCGACCAATACGTTGATGGAGTTTAATTGTAACATTGCGAGCATGTTCGAGGACTAAATCCGGCATATAGGAAAAATGTACCGGTTCGCCATTATAAAAATTGCCGTTACTGCTGAAAAAGACGCGAGCATGCGAGAAAACCTGCACAAATTCAAATGATGATAAAATGGAAATTTTCCGGAATTTTTTGAGAATTTTCACCTGAACATCTTTCGTAAAGAGATTATTGGTGTGTAGATGGGCGGCGGAAAAGTTGCGTATTTTATCGAATTCGAACAATATTTCCAAAGGATGACCAGCCCAACCTGGAGTATCGTTACGCCATCCAATCCATTCATATCCTGCAGGATTATTATTATTATTATTATTATTATTATCAATTGCGGAAGATCAAGATTAAAGTCGATGGATCTTTGTCAAATGGATTATGTATCCGGTTAAGGAGTCGATTTATTAAATTCCAGTTTAATAACTGTTTGATTAATGTTCAACAAATAGATTGGAGTTAATAAATTTCGACTGAAATTCACCACTATCGGTTCTCTTCTTTGGTTCTAAAAGAAGTGCAAAAAAAAAACAACAAAAATTGGCACTTTTGTACAGCTTTCGTTGTGATTAATGGTGGATGAATCAGCAGTTCGCGACTAGATTTATTACAAGTTCGGTTGTTTCGTTGGATTAATAATGGGGTGAAGTATGCCTGTTGAGCCTGATTCGGGTCCATCCACCTGTTCCAGCGACACTTCCACCCCAATTACACCACAATGGCCGTAAGTTGTAACAATAGTTTTGTTTTTTTATTATTATTATTATTCGTTCTTATTGCGAATCGATGCGTCATCAAGGGCGCCAGATGTCGGATTTTTGTACGAATCAAGATATAAAATTGAACGAATCGGTCGTGAACAACACATTGTACCAAGTCCAATATAAATGTAAATTTTTTTTTGGGGGGATTTTTTTAAAAAAAAACACTCACCTTTACCATATCCGGATAGATCCAAGCGGAAGTTGTCTTGGCCCTTTTGGCCATCGACTAATTGTCCCAGACCGTTCGATAATAGGCCGTTTTCTTCATGGCCATCGTAGGTGCGATCGGTTAGATCTAATTCGGGGCCGCGTTTCAATCCTTGAGGTGCTTCGTAATTCAGTAAACCATCTGGAATATTTTTCACCCCCCACAAGCCCAATCATTATTGTGTAAAAAGATGGAGAAGTTAATTTGGGTAATTAATAATATTCAGGTTTACTATTAAAGATGGTGCAATTAATCATGATTAAGGGTTGTTGTATTAAATCAACGATAAACAGAGAAAAATCGTTGTTTAGACCGGGCTACTCTCTATTAATATTAATCTGCTAGTTGCAATGATTTTGTTTTAAAAAAAAACAAATTAATAATAAGGGAAGTTTTACAGTTTGATTGTTTTCGATCCGTATTTTTTTGTTTTGATGCAGTTGGATAAAAACTACAACTAAATTATCGATCCGTTTAGCGTTAATTTCAGCTGAGTTTTTCCGTTTCAGGATTTGGGAAATTAACAGAATTTCCCGGTGATATTGTGGTATTTTTGGGGGATTTTGGCCAATTTGCTTTTTTGAATCGATGAAATTTTTAGGTCCATTTTCGCTATAATCTGTTATCGAAGCTTTTAGGATTTTTTTTTTTTTATTCTCTGTGACGATTTTCACAGATGATTTATTCATTCAAAGCGAACTATTTGGATTTGCTTGTTAATTTTCCATGTCAAGTTTCTCTACAGTTCGCTGGTTTTTAATCATCGAATTGGGAAAAATTATTTTTCAACCGAATATTTGCAACAAAATTTGTAATTTTGATGATTTATACTGCAATTTTCGCCTAATTTGATTATGTTGATTTTAATGAAATTTTTTTTGTGACTTCTCAATTTGTTTGAATGGAAATGCTCAATTTTCAACAGTTTCAGTTTTTCTTAATCTTAATCAAAAATTACCAACTTTCAAAAAATTAGGGAGTCGATAAGTCAAATTTAACAATTTTCGCCTGGTTTATTTGTTTATTTTGTGTTTCAGCTACATTTTGAAGTTTTCTCTGGAACTCGCAAATTTTGTTTTGTGTTTTAATTTGAGTGAAATTTCACATTTTTTTGTACAAAATATTAACTCAGCAATTCTAATAATTTTTCTTTGTAAATTCTCTGTTTATATGAAAATGCCTAATTTTCAACAGTTCTAGTTTTCCATAATTATAATCGGAAATTAACAGTTTTCAGCAAATTAGGGAGTCGAGAAATCGAATTTTAGGGTTTTTTTTGCTTTATTTGTGTATTTTGCGTTTCAGTTACATTTTGAAGTTTTCCCTGAAACTAGCAAGTTTTCCAGAGTTTTGTATTCAATTTGACTGAATTTTTATATTTTTTTGTTAAAAATATCAACTCAGCAGTTCTCACAATTTTTTTTGTGAATACTCTGATTATATGAAAATGCTCCATTTTCAAAAACTCCCAACTTTTCTTAATTATAATCGAGAGTTACCAGTTTTTAGCAAATCAGGGAGTCGAGAAGTCGAATTTTAGAGTTTTTCTTGGTTTATTTGTTAACTTTGTGTTTCAGCTACATTTTGGAGTTTTTCCTGAAACTCGCAAATTTTCCAGAGTTTTGTATTCAAGTTGACTGAATTTTAATATTTTTTTGTTCAAAATTGCTTCTCAGCCATTTTAACAATTTTCTTTGTGAATTCTTTGTTAATATGAAAATGCCCCATTTTCAATAATTTCCAATCTTTCATAATTATTTTCAAAGGTTACCGGTTTTCAGCAAATTAGGGAGTCGACAAGTCGAATTTTACAG